>ML244948.1:2751-53631 GCA_005239495.1 Nicotiana undulata
TGCGACTCGTGTGCTGACTATGCAAAGTAAAACTCTCCCCGATCACGAATCATGCTTGTGACTCGCGGGCCAAAGAAAGTAGTAGTATAATTCTCCCTGATCACGAATCAAACCCGTGACTCAGGGGCAAGTAAAAACATAAGTGAAGTTCCTCCCTGATCACGAATTAAACCTGTGACTCAGGGGCAATGAAAATATAAGTTCTCCCCGATCACGAATCAAACCTGTGACTCGGGGGCCATGAATGCATGAATGCGAGTATGCGACTGCATGAATGCATATATGTGTATATGTAGACACCGTGGTACCGACTTGCCCACACTCGGCGGGATCGGATACTCACACCTCACTTGATAGCCAAAGCTAGGATTTTCATCATATAATCCTCTTTGCTCATAATATTACCACGATTGAACAATTCGAGACTTATTACATCGTTCAAGTATAAGAAGGAGTTTTAACCACCTTCGGTTAGCTCAATGGATCACTATTACAACTTATCACATTTATTCTTTGCGCTTTATCAATTATATCAGGAGTAACACAATTACTCAATTGATGGAGTTCATAATTCTTATCTGAATATCATGTACATTCAATTCACAGCTATCATAGCTCAATTTGATCACATATCAGTAATAACACGTACAAAACATAACATAATATCAAACAACAGTTAGAACATGCTCGTAGGTCCTACAGCTACCCAACATACAGTATAGATGCCACGTACGAACTCTCGTCACGTGGTGCGTACGTGGGCCCCCCGACGAGCACAGATAGCAATCAAGAGCCTAGGGGACATTTCCCCCTTACAAAGTTTGGAAAGGAGACTCACCTGGACAAGTGTTCCTCCGGCCAACGGACCAATCAACACGACGCATTAATCCTCCGAATCACCCTCGATGGCTCGCAACTAGCCAAAAGCACATAATTATATCAATTTAGGAAGATTTGAGGAGGATTTATCAAAGATTTCCTTAAAAATGTATTCTTGACGTACTTTGGAAATTCAACTCCGAGCTTCGGCGTCCGGAAAATTATAATTCTCGAAGAAACGCATTATACGTCGCCTAAGGATCAAAATTAACTCAATTAATCATCCCTCAATGGCCCAAAAATCAAAAGTTACATTTTCATCAAAACCCTTTATTCTCCCCAACAATTTCTTATGAATTTCAATGAATTAGGAAGAGGAAATTCTCAAAGAACGGACGAATTGACATGTGGAGGGTAACGGAATCACTTACCTGAGTTTCTCGGCCAAAATACCCGTTCTGGAGCTCTAGGGGTTGTCAACAATGGATGAGAATATGATTTTGGGAATGAAAGCATGACTTGGGCCTTTTATTTGGACTGCCCAGCAGTTTCCGCACCTGCGACTTTTAGATCGCAGGTGCGGACTCGCACCTGCGGAAATTGGGTCGCGCCTGCGGAAAATGGCCTGGGCACTGGGGTATTTTTCGCACCTGCGGACATTTGTCCGCGCCTGCGGAGAATAGGCCGCTCCTGCGATGGACTGGGCCCCTGGGGAAGGTCGCGCCTGCGGGCCTTGGTCCGCTCCTGCGGAGCCGCGCCTGCGGAGCCGCGCCTGCGGAGAGAAGGCCGCTCCTGCGGAAGGAGCCGCACCTGCGAAGGGAATTCTGCTGGTGCGAGCCTCGCGCCTGCGGCTCATGGAGCGCAGGTGCGGTCACACCAGTAATTTGGGTCGTTACATTAAGAAACCCTAGTTTTTTTTAAAGATGAAGAAATCGTTCTTAAAACATGAGATTTTTGGAAGAAAACATGTGAAAACCTAAAAATATCCATTGATCTATTACAGATCTAGAAAGATCGGAGGGTTTTAAGGTTAGGGTTTCCAGGGAAAACCTTAGAGAGAAAAAGAAAACTCAAAATCTTGCCGGCTTTAAACCGGAGGGTGATAGATCTTACTCGAACGACCATACATGGCTGGAAAGATGGCATGAGACCGGAGATGGGAGCGAACCGCCTCTGGGTCACTTGAGAACCTCAACCGGTGACACAAATGCGAAGGGAGGAGCCATAAGGGGAGATAGGGCTCAGTAGATGGAGCGTTTAGAGAGAGAGGTGAGAGGATTAAGAGAGACGATTGAGTGTAACAAATAAGAGGGGGAAATGAGACGGGGGGAGGGGTAGTCTTTAGGAATTAATTATGGTAAGAATTAATCTTGTCCGTTGATCAAAAATGACCAGCGGTCCATATTAAAAAGGGGGAATGTGTCGGGTGGTTTTAAGGTTTGGGCCTGGTATTTGGGCTAATAAATGGGTAAGGGTACGGATTTAATTAGGCTAGGATTTAAAAATAAAAGTGGCTACTTATTAAATACCTAATTAAAATAGATAAATAATTTATAAAAATAGCTAATAATTATATAAAAATGAAATTGATGCTTAATGGATTAAATTAAAATGATTAATTAGTATTTAAAAACATGAATGACCAATTATTTAGTAAAAATAACATAAAACATATGATTAGGCTATAACTGCAAAGTTATTACAATTATAGCCAAATAGTGCCAATTTGGCTAATTATAAAATAATTTGGTCTTAATAGGACCAAAAATTATATTTTAAGTTAAGGAATGTTTTTGAAATCACTTGTAATGCAATTTGTAATTAATTATTAGAGATAAAACTAGTGGGTAAATTAAAATAAATTAATAAAAATATGGTAAAATTATAGAAAAATATCAATTGTCATGAAAACCTGATTTTGAAGGTACAATATGCAAATTAAGAATAATTTCAGAAAAAATTGTGTATCAACAGTCCTATAGGCATGATATATATTGCTGGATTGATGTGAACCATATAGGCATGATTTCTAGGTTTGAATGGATTTAAATCCTATGGGCATGATATCTACTACTGAATTAATTTAACCCTATAGGCATGCTTTCTAGGTTTGATGGATTTAAATACTAAGGGAATGATATCTATTAACCGTGTATGGGAAGAAATTAAACAGATTGCTAGGAAGGACAGTTAACTCAAACAACAAGATCCTATAGGCATGCTTGCTAATGCACATTTGTTGGAAACATTTATAGATCCTATGAGCAGGATTTCTAATATACAGAATTAAATGAAAGTCCTATAGTCAGGATTTCTAGTATGCAAACATAAAATACAGAATCAAAATGATCATGAAAGTCATAGAGACAGGATTTTTAAAACACAGTATAGAACTCACACAGCTTTTACTTAAAAGAACAGAATTGACAGCATACTTAAGTCCTATAGGTAGGATTTCTACCCAGTTTTAACAAAAGAAATAAGAAAACCCCCCAGCTTTACTAAATATCCCTGGATCTGTTATTACATAGTTATTACAGACTAAAATAGCAGAATTAATTACATAATGGTAATAAGATAACTATAGGGAGCCTTCATAGGCCCAAATAACCTGGGAACCAGGCCTTCCAACATAACAACAGCACAACGATTCCTCCACAGTCCATTGGAAACAGGTTTCCAGTGTGCCAAAGTTCCCAAGGGCCTCAGAGACCCCGGGCAATGCTCACACCAGAACTACACATTCAGAAAATAGTTCATAAAAGATTGGAAAACCATCCCCCAGTGTGTCAGAGTTAAAAAGAGTCTCATGTAGACCCTAGGCAGTGATCACACTGGGGTGGTTGAGAACCTGAGGGACTAAGAGTGGGGTTTTGAAATCAGTACATAGTAGGGAGAAGGCGTAGGTTTTAAAACAGTTTGATTTTAGAAGACAGAAAGTTAAGAACACAAAGTTGCAGGCAGAACTGCACCAAGAAGAAAACAAGGTTCATACTTAGCACATAGTTCAAATAGTTTGAAATTTGATTAAGATAAATAATCATACTAGTACTTATGAAAATCATCATTTAACCACAGAAACCATTAGGCAGAACAACTAAGTTGGCCAGGTACATGAAATAGACAGACGGGGCAGATAAGTTAAGCAATTGATTACATGTTAGTAGTGTGCAAAGTTCAGAACAGGTATAAAACTAACAAACAGTACATGAAACAAATTAATCCTTAGGATAACCTATGAAGGGATTCATATTATTCAAAATAACTTTATCCAAGATTAACAATGTTACTAAATGAGGTCATATGATCATATAAAGGATAGAACCATGACGGGAATTGAAACAGGATAGTCAAGCAAAACATAGAGAATGAAATTGCAAAGGTCAGGGCACACCAGTTAAGTAAGAAAACGAGAAAGTATGCCACAACAGAGAAATCCCCAGAATGGCTTGGCCTTGGCTTTCAGTCAGCCAACACAAGTGACAGTTAGCACAGAAATCAGAACACCAGAGAGAGCTTAAGTTTCTTTAGTGAGAAGTATGAGAGTTCGAGTCTGTCCCAAAGGGGAATGGGGGAGGGGTTTAAATAACACTGAATTAAGCAGAAAAATAAGGTAATGAATCAGTCTTACACAAATAAGGAATGAGAATAACTCTAAAATCAATCAAAGTTAAGTTTAGTCAATTAGTAAGACATAGTAGCATATAATTAGGCAAGCACTAACTTTGGTTAAGGAAAATATTATACAGAATAAATTAACAGATAAATGACGGACCAAATAAGGTAAGAACAGGTAAATTGAATGTAAATAAAGAAATATCAGTACTATACAAGAAATAAAAGACTAAAATATTAGTAAAGATACCTAATTTTGGGGTAAGTAAAATTAGTCAACAATTAATGGCAAGAATCATAGAGACAGATAAATAGAAACATTAAAGGAAAAATACTTAAATAATCGAAAACCCTAAAATTAATATAAGTGAAAATAGGAAGAAATATAAAAGAACTATAATAAAGATGCACAAAGACATATAGGCAGAAATAATTAGGGTCTGAATCATATTTTGTTTGATTTTGAAGAAACAAAAACACTAAATTTTAGGGTGAGTAGAATCAGTCCGAAAATAATAGAGAAATTATAACAAATATGCTCAGAGATAGATAAACGGAGACATTAAAGAAAAACATTTAGAGAATAGAAAATCATTTTAGATGTGGAAAGATCTGAACCCTAGTTTTAGGGTAAGTAAAAGATCTAACCATAAATAGGCGGATTCGTGAGAAACAGAGTAAATATAGACGAAGGATATTACTGAAACAAACTGAAATTAACCAAATCTGGTTTGAACCAGAGATCTGAAACCCTAACTGAAAGATACGAAAAGGATTTGTACTCACAGAGGTTAGGATGAACCCAGACGCAAATAACCAAAATATAAGAGATTTTGAACCAAATCTGGTTCGAATCGCTCGAGATCAACTTTCCATTTGAGTCAAGTCAGTCAATTAATATCAAAACGGGTAGCTGGTAAAGGAGTAGGACTAGATATGGAAAGGAATCAAGAAATGATTCCATTTCTGGGTAGGAGTCATAGGGAAATGGTGACGGCGGATTAGGGTTTGGGAAGGGAAAGAGGGAGAGACGAGAGTGTTTGAGGGCGGCGGGTAGGTGGTAAATGAATTAGGGTTAGGAGATGATTAATTAAAAGGGGTGAAGTAATTAGGAGTCGTTGATCTCAAAAGATCAACGGCTAGGACTTTACAAGGGCTTAGGTCGGGGTTTTAAAATGGGTATGGGTCTGGGTTGGATGGGTATGAATATTTGGGTACTGGGTTGGACAGGTATGGGGTATTGGGCTGGGGGTAATTGGGTTTGGCTAGGTGCAAAATTAATTAGTAGAAGGGCTAGATTTTAAATACCCAATTAAATCAGTAAAATAATTTATAAAAATAATTAATAAATAACAAAAAATGTTATTTGTGCATGAGAATGATTTAAAATAATTACTTGACATTCTAAAAATATAAAAGGCCATTTTTCTGTATAAATAATATAGTTATGCATATATGTGGCTACTATTGCGAAATATTGCAATTTAGCCTAAAGATGCAAATATAATTATACATAAAATGTTTAAACCTTAATATGAATATAAATGATAAAAATTAAGTAATAAATCATTATAAAAATTTTCGTGATGAAATTAATAATCATTTAGATAATAAAATGCCAGAATAATTGATTAAAAGCCTTTAAAAATTATAGAAAATTGTGAAAAAAATACTAGTTGATGCTCATGCACTATTTTGAAGGTATATATATATATAATATTATGAGTATAATTGGGTATCAACAGCTGCCCCTCTTTACCCGGGAAGGATGAAAGAGTTGTCTGGTAAAGACATGATGACCAATTTTGATCGGATAGGGTGTTTTGAACGATATAGGCCTCACTCCGGCTTCCGAGCTGCCTACATATCCCTAGTTTTACATGAATCAGGCCATGTGTAGTTCCGGATCCAACGGTGTAATAAACCGATAGATTTGTTGCAAAAATGGAAAAGGTTCCGAGTAGGATTACCTGGTTATGGGTGAACGGTCAAGTTTGAAATAATTTGAAGGACCGGATTTCTCCTGTTGGGATAACAGTTACTCACTCGGTCACCTGCAAATCTACAAAAGCATACTGCGAGCACATATGTATAATTTATTGCATAAATTTAAACATGATGCAAATTCCCTTCGGACCATGAAGATTGCCTTTGGACGGTGAGGATGGCGTCCTTAGACCATGACATCCCGGGCCATGAATTGCGGTAAAGGATTCGCAGGACTTGAAATGATGTTCTCGGTCCATGAAGAAGGTGCCTCCGAACCATGACGCCTTTGGAAAATGATGTGCAAGTTTGAGAGATCCTCAGGTCATGGCATGATGTCTTCCAGCTATGAGGATGGTTCCTTCAGACAATGACGCCTTCGGACAAGTTGGCTATATTTCAGCCCACGAGGTGTAGAGACATGATGCTAGAGGCAACAAGGCAGAGCTTAGTCTTGTGTGAAGTTAAGGGCAGAGCTTAGCCCGAGAGAAGAGAACAATGCAAGAGAGACAATGCTTAGTCTCGTGAGAGATTCGGGACAGTGCTTAGTCCCATGCAAAGAGAAGGCAGTGCTTAGCCTTTACAAATAGAGAGACAGTGCTTAGTCTCATGCAAGGATTTGAGACAGGGCTTAATGTCATGCAAATAGAAGGCAGTGCTTAGCCTTATGCAAATAGAGATGCAGGGCTTAGCCTCATGCAAGTTGAGACAGGGCTTAGTCTCATGCAAAGAGAAGGCAGTGCTTAGCCTTATGCAAATAGTGAGGCAAGGCTTAGCCTCATGCAAAGATTTGAGACAAGGCTTAGTCTCATGCAAGTAGAAGGCAATGCTTAGCCTTATGCAAGTAGTGAGGTAGGGCTTAGCCTCATGCAAGGATTTGAGAGAGGGCTTAGTCTCATACAAAGAGAAGGCAGTGCTTAGCCTTATGCAAATAAAGAGGCAGGGCTTAGTCTCCTACAAAGAGAAGGTAGTTCTTAGCCTTATGCAAAGAGAGAGGTAGGGCTTATCCTCATGCAAGTTATTTGAGATAGGGCTTAGTCTCATGGAAAGATAAGAGTAAGAGTGAAGTGTTCTTAGATTTCAATGTGTTTCGTGCATAGAGATTGTGTTGTTGCGACGATACTTATGATGATATAGTCCTGAGGACCTTGGCTTTGATCTGCTTGGTGACTTCCTCCTTGATTTTCAAACTCATATCTGGCTTGAATTTCCTGAGTTTCTGCTTCACTGGCGGATACATTGGATGTGTAGGTAACTTGTGAGCTACTATGGATGTGCTCAACCCTGTCATATCGTCGTATGACCATGCAAAGATATCTTCATATTCTTTCAGGAACCGAGTGTATTCTTCTTTCCCTGACAATGAAAAATGGATGCTTATGCAGGTTTCCTTGACAGTTTCGGAATCTCCCAAGTTGACTATCTCGGTCTTGTCCAGGTTGGACTTGGGCTTGTTCCAAAATTCTCCAATTCTCTGACAATTTCCTCAGGTATTACATCCTCCTCTTCTATTTTTTCTGAGTCACTGTCCTTCTGTTGTGTTGTCTCATTACATCTCACAGTCGTTGGTTCATCAAGATAAGAAATAATAATGATGTAGGGATAAAGATATGAAAGAAAATAGTAATAATAAACATCAAGCCATTAAAATGTCAAATAAAGTGATTTCAATAACTCAAATAACGTTTTTTTCGGAACGGAACATTGAAAATATTATTTTAAAACAAAAATGCAAAAAAAAGGAAATCATTTCAAAAGTAAACAATGCTATCAGCCTTGCTACCCCAAGACTCGCTGGGCCCTTGATGGTTTAGCGGTCCAGTTCTTGAGAAATGTTCCCTTCGTCACTGTCTGAATAGCAAGGCTTTCTTCCTCTTCCTCCTCAACTATCACACAGCAATCCATATCATCGTCTTCCAAAAACAAATTCCTCAACGCTGCCAAGGCTTCTTCTTCTTCTGATCCCCATATGATATAGGCCTGATGGAAGGTCTGATTCAAGTGCGGCACAGGTTGCTCAAGAGGGTAGTATGGACCACGCCATGGTGGCGACCAATCATCATATTCCTGCCAGGTATACGGATATCCAAGCCCAAAGTTTGTACCATGACGTTTTAGCTGTATTGGCTTGGAGATACCTTGAATATTTTTACCGAGCCCCTTACCAGGTTCGTACCCTCTCCATGACAGCATGCTTTCTATCTTGCTACTCCACCACTTATCCTTCTCGATTGCATTAACACGCTCGATGTGATGGTAAGTTTCTCCCCCTAACTTACTTTTGTTCTCCACCACCAGAACAGTCTGACTGGTGTAAATGGTGTTGCTCCCATCTCCATGGATGATCACTTCTTGATGGTTCCATTCAAATTTTATAGCCTGGTGCAGAGTATACGCGACAGCTCTAGCGGCATGTGTCCAAGGCCATCCCAGCAGCAAATTATAGGAGGCGGATATGTCTAGCACCTATAATTCAACATCGAACCGGTTAGGACCCATTTGCAAGCATAGATTAGTTTCTCCAATTGTGGCCCTTTGATACCCATCGAATGTCTTCACATTCATAGATCCCGCTCGTATTTCATGTAGGCCCTTGCCCAACCTCTTCAGAGTTGTTAGTGGACAAATGTTCAGTTGGACCCTCCGTCTATCAGAACTCTGGCAATGAACTTATCTTCACATTGCGTTGTGATTTGTAGTGCCATGTTGCGTATTAAACCTTCATGTGACAACTCGTCTTCATGAAAGGTAATCTTATGGCTTTCCAACACTTGTTCCACCATATTGGCCATTTCTCCACTAGTAATGTTGTTGGGCACATATGCTTCATTCAGTACCTTCATCGGAGCATTCTTGTGTGCCTCAGAATTTTGTAGCAATGACAAGATGGAAATCTGGGCGGGAGTTTTTTTCAGATGGTCACAACAGAAAACTCCCTTGCTTGTACTTTCCTCCAAAGGTCATTCGGACCAGTTTCAATGATGGGTGGTTTGTTGGAAGCTTGCTTACTGGTCTCTCCTAAATGCTCAGGTGTGTAAATTCTTCATGTTCTGGTCATTCCTTGTGCAGCGCCAGACTCTTCCATCTTTGCTTTTCCTTTTCTCCTAGCTTCGGCAACATAATCCCAAGGTACAATGTTGGAACTGAAGGGTGGTGTGGATTCCACCATCACTGTGAAAGGCGTGGCCACTTCTACCTCAAATGGAGTGGGTATAGCTGCAGGTGGTGTCATTTCTACTTCAAAGGGAGCCGATGCGGCTACCTCGACTTCAACGGCCATTGTACCTGTACCACAATGAGATTGAGCGTGACTGCAGGCTTCTTAGGATCATCACCTTCTCGAATAAGCCTGATTGATCCCTCGGGATCCCACTCTTCATCAGTTTCTATTGCATTGACTCCTTCACCCCTATGATATGGGAGGGGGTTGTTGTGGACATTGGGTGTGGTTTCCTTCGCCTGTATGACCTTGGTATCAATCAGTGTTTGGATCTTGTCTTTCAAAGTGCGACATTCATCAATAGTATGTTCTTTCATGCTGGAATGGTACGCACATGTCTTGTTTGGGTTGACCCATTGAGATGAGTTTTCCATGGACACGGCGGGAATATGGGTGACATATCCAGCAACTTTTAATCTTTCATACAACTGGTCGATGGGCTCAGCAATAGGGGTGTATTGTCTAGGTGGTTTGCGATCAAAATTGGGCTTGGGTTTTTGATAGTTTGGATGAGATGGAGGTGAATGATAATAGATTGGTTGGGTATTATAGGTGTGGTAGGCGGTAGCGGGTTGAGGATATCTAGGAGGTGAAGGTTGGTATGTGGGTGGAGGTGTTTGGTATACAAACGGAGATTTTGGACCTTGGGCAACCATTAATGTCCCCACTTCTTTCTTCTTCGATATGCTACCTGATTGTAGTGCTTTGTTCGTAGCATGCAGTGCCTCGAAATTTGTCACCATTCCACTTTTGATACCTTCCTCGATCCTTTCGCCGAGCTTGATGAAATCGGGTAACTTGTGATTCTCGATTACCATTAACCTTTTGTAATATTGTGGATCCTGAGCCTTGACAAAGAACTTGTTCATCTGATCTTTATCTAATGTCGGCCTGACCTTCGCTACTTCTGACCTCCATCGAGTAGCATACTCGCGAAAAGTCTCAATTGGCTTTTTCTTGAGATTCTGGATATAGAAGACATCCGGTGCCATTTTCCGTGTTGAATCTGAACCTATCCATGAAATTCGACGCCATGCTTACCCAATTAGCCCATTTCTTGGGATTTTGACTTATGTACCAAGATAGAGCGTCTCCAGTAAGGCTTTTCATGAAAAGCTTCATGCGAATCCTTTCGTCCTTTCCAACCCCTATGAGTTTGTCACAGTAGGTTCTCAAATGAACCTTTTGGTCACCCATTCCATCAAACATTTCGAACTTAGGAGGTTTGTAACCCTCTGGAAATTCCACATCTGGTTGTATGCACAAATCTTCATAATTCAAACCTTCAATTCATTTGCCTCCTTTGACACCTTAAACTCGTCTTGTCAGTTTCTTGAGCTCCTCTGCCATGTTCTTAATGAACATGTCCTTCTTGGCAGATTTTGGTGTATATGAGATTGGTTAAGTGGAGTGGGGTAAGGTTTCGATGTATATGGGGTTTTTTGGGTGAATGCCAGGAGTTTGGTATAGTGGTGATCATTGGTTGAATTTTGGGGATTGGGGATATGGTGTGGGGTATTCTGAGGAGTGTGATAAAGGGTTTGAGGATATTGAGTCGGGGGATGCTGAGGTTAAGGAAGTGTGAGTATGGGTAAAGTATTTTTAGGAGGGTTTGTATATTGGTGGGGTGCGGGAGGATTATGTGGGCGTTGGTTAGGTGTGTTCTGAGGAGGTACCGGGTTTTAGGTATTTGGTTGGTTGATATCTGGAACATTTAGTGTGAGGGAGAGGTTTGCCATGTTACGGACCTGCTCAATCTCACCTTGTAGTTCAAGTATTTTCTGTTCGAGACGCAAAACCAAATCATTTGAGGTTGGAGTACTCCGACCATCAGAAGTTTCCACATTCTCAGCATGTGTGGTGTTGTCTTTCCTGACGCCACTCATATCGTCCATCTTAGCTTTCCATTTTCCTTTTGGTACACTTGGAGGAGGAGGAGGTGGAGGGCCTCTGGATCTGGTGTGGTAAGCTGATGATGCTAGTATGCACGAACCAACCTTGGGGAATGGGAATAATCAAAAAGAAAGAAAAACAAAAGGTAGCCAAGCTAGTGAGAATTCCGGAAAAATGTTTGCAGTATTTAAACACATATTGCGGGAATGTAAATCCGCGTCCTAATTTGGGAGCCTCGTTGTGCCTGAGATAGGTCTAGCGACAAGTAGATTTGGAGAATTTTAATGCCAATAACTGCCTCATTTCATTAATGTAATAAGACGAATCTAAAACGACACTGAATAAGATAAGTCACTAATAGCACTTGGCCTTATTACATTCGAAAAGCAAGAACAAATAAACGTAATCTACTTGGTCCCAGAAGGACCTTCTCCAGGACTGATTCTCTTGGCTCCATCGATCAGGTTCCCAGGTCGCGCATGTCCAGCAGCAAGTATGCCCTTGCTAGATGTCCTCATTCGCTACCCTCAGCATTCTAGCAGTCTACGACTCCTTTCCTCATCTTCCCTTCCAACTCCATCAGACCCCGCTCCAAATATTCCATCCTTTCATTCGACCTAGTAGCCATTTCCCTCCATTCATGATCAGTTCCATATCACTCTTGTGTTGTTCCAGGTGCTCAGTCTTGGACTCGTGAACTCTTTTGTGCAGTCTGTTATATTTCACCTGTGCTTCAGCAACTTCATCTATGACTGTGTTTCCTCGACCGACCCTGGCTCAACAATTCCCGCTATGTTATCCTCCAACCATGATGGGTAAAAGTGCACATGAACAGCGTGATATCGGTCTGGCTCGATGGTGTCCCTTTCCACAATAATCTTCAGGTGCCACATATGTCGTCATCTTTAAAATCCACCCGGTAGTGACTCATTTTGGAGAGTCGCGGTATGACTTTCTTTCTACCAGCTTATCTCATGACCCTGATAGGAACATAGGGGTGTATGCCCATTAACTCGATCAACACCAAGTGCGGAACATCCCTAGATCTGATGATGAACTCACTAGTGGGGAACTATTCGAACATCCATTGAACCTGGTCCTCAGACAAATTGTCGAAAACCTGCACCCATTCTGTAGCATTCTCTGGTTGAGCAAACCTGTTTGGGATAAAGTCCATTCTCGTGGGGTGATAAAAAACTATGTGATCATTCCACGGTCTTCGTGGAAACTCTTGGCGATATTGGCCTCTCTGGAGATGTTCTAGCAACCAAATTTGTAGTAGCAGATTACAACCCTCGAAGTGTTTGAATCCCTTTTGGCAGCGATCCAAGGCCCGATATATATCTACTATAATCATAGGGACAATGGTATATGTTTGCCCCTCGATTCCCTCCATTAAGGCTTTGGCTACCATGGCCAGTCTGGTGTTAATTATGTCCATCTTGCTTGGAAACACTATCATACCCAAGAAGCAGACGATGAACACGAAAACCCTACGATGAATCCAACCCAAGGAGATTATGGAGAACTCGTCATGAAAGATACGATAGGATTTGCTGCGACCGTATCATTCATACAGGAAGTTGAAAGGTATGTAGGACTTCTTCAGACACACCAAGTCATCATTCTTTCTTAAACCCATCATTTTCAGAAACCCTTTGGGAGTGCGATTTTCCGGCACCAATAAACCAAGATTGTCCCAAGGTATTCTAGTGAATCCCCCTATTTCCTCCAAAAGAGGGGTCATTTTAATGTTGCCAAAATGGAACACGACCCTTTCTCCGTCCCAGAACATAGTGGCAGCTTCGATCAACATGTTGTTTGGTTGGATATCTAATAAGGAAGGTAGGTTTCCCAAGACCTTTTTCACATGCTTTTTGTCCCTTGACGGAAGGTCTTCCCACTAATCTAGCAATAGTGGTGGTAGGTTACGGCCCATGCCGAACATAGGGACTTCGTGCCTCGTTTTCTGCAAAACAAATAAGGTTAGACCATTTCTCCCTCCGTGTTTGACTATTTATACATTAACGATTGGCATGTTGGCATTTATTTCTCCAAATTAATGCACAGATCGTGGTTGCATCCGTTGGGATTATGGAAATCCCGGTAGACTTTGGACAAGGCTTTTCTTAAAAGGTTATTATGTGGACAACATATTAATCCAGGCTAGGTTTGACCATGATGCATGTACAGTTATAATCAGAGTAAAGTTTCTATTGGGGTCTAGACTGGTACTCTCAAGCGGACAACTTGAGGGGGAAAGGCACGGAACAATTGACTGCACCGCTGATCGACTAGTTTTACTGCAAATAAGCCTTTCCGAATTCAAAAGGGTGATATATAGGAAGAGCGTAGACACTCATCAAGTGTTGCTATGGTTTTGATTACGCACGAGTGGAATATGATGCTGTGCATGATTTATGCAAACAGCAAAATAGCACGATGTCATGTATTTTCACGATGACAAAAAAAAATGATAAATGCGGTATTTAATAATTCTAAAGGCGTTAAGAAAGAAAAGCAAAGAGACAAGTCACTTTTCATACTAAAGAGTAATAAAACAGGAAAGAGAAATCGTAAATTACTGAAGATAGGCAAATAAATTCACATAAAGTGGGAAGGGGAAGGGGTATGCAAGTATTGACGGAATAATGAAGACATGCTTAAAGACTAATTCACAAAGTCAAGTTCATTATGGTAAGAGCCTAAAAATTTTCCCAGCAGAGTCGCCATGTTGTCGCGTCCCTTTTTTCCCGCGAAATCGGGTTTCGACATTTTTGGGACGACTCCTTTTTTGGGATGGGTAAGGAATTGGAAGAGTCTCCACCTAACGGATTAAGGTGCGTTAGGGCACCTAGAGCGATTAACTCATGTAACCAGTTTACATCACAAGAAATCGGGTAAGGGCTCAATTATCTTGAAGGGAAGGTGTTAGGCACCCCTCTAGGTCCACAACAGTGGGTCCCGGCCGAACATAAATAAAGAGAATTAGTCTAAAAAGGGAAGAAAAACAATTTGGAAAAATACAACATTTAATTTATTTTAAACAGGAGTATAGGGGGGTTCTAAGTTTTTTAGCCTATAGGATCATTCCATGCAATACTTTGTAACTCCCTCAAGTCGGGATGTTACTCATAGCATTAGCGCACGGACTATCATCTCCTTAATACCCAATTACTATCTTTGAGTTGTTACTTAAGCGTTCTAGTAATTTCTAGCTCGTTCCTTATGCGTGCACTACCCGTCCCTCACCTATGGCCTTGGAGGTATTATGACCTCTATTTGGGATAGTTCTAGACCAACCTATGTTACTTAAAAATATGAAATCTAGGCGACAAACAAAAACAAATAGGACTTTCAGATAAAGAACAAGTATGGGCTCACATTGACCTCCACACATAGACAACAAAAGCACGCAATTGAATCAGCAAACTTTATTAATTTTTGAAATCCTATAGGCAAAATATCTATGTGAGAAAAAGAGAGTGCAGAGAGAGTTTTATTACGGCGAGCATTAAGACCTATTTGTTTGCCTACTGTTTTTATTCAGCATGAATCTGGGCACTTCAGGCAATAATATGTCATAATTATAAAACCAGGATCATTATTAAGTCCTACAAATATATTGCCTAAGTGATTTGACGGTAGCGAATGAATTCGGAATCGACCAACAGGATCTTATAGGCATGATTTCTACGAGCTTGTTAATTACAGACCTATAGACATGGTTTCTAAGTGTAGCACTGATTTTTAACTTGTAAAGATAGGTTTTTATTTCCTTATGTAACGACCCAGCCGGTCGTTTTGTGTGTTGGGACTCCGTTCACGTGAATGACTCTTCCCATAGCGACTACTCGTGCCTTATGACTTGTGTGGGCAGGTAGTTCGAGTTTCGGAAGTGATTTGGCCAGTTCAGGAACACTTGGTTCCTGATGGCTAGCCTATTTGGCTGATTTTGGTTCCGAGTAGCATTTTGAGCAAACGACCTCAGAATCGAGTTATGACAGCTCCATCAGCTCCGGATGATGATTTCGGACTTGGGAGTGTGTTCGCCTCGGGTTTCTGATGACCCGGGAGCATTTCGGCACCTGAATTGGAATTCAGGATTTCATGTGATTTGGAATTCAGCCTGGAATTGGACCTCGTAATATCATGGTCCGAATGGAATTCCGGAACTGGCTATAGTTCCGTATAGTCATTTATGACTTGTCCGCAAAATTTGGGGTCATTCCGAGCAGTGTAGCCCGTTCGGCGTATTGATGAGCTATTTGATTTTTTCTTGAAATCCTAAGTTTGATCTAAGGGGATTTGGAGAGTGATTCTTGGTTTGAATGATGTTTTTAGTGTTCTGGGAACTCGAGCAAGTCCTTCATGTGATTTGGGACTTGTTGGTATAATTTGTCGAGGGCTCGGGTGGGCTCAGGGGTCTCCCGGACCACGATCGAGGTCAAAAACTAGCAAAACTCATGACCTTATTGCCCCTGAGTCACAGGTTTGATTCGTGATCAGGGAGAATTTCACTTATGTTTTTACTTGCCCCTGAGTCACAGGTTTGATTCGTGATCAGGGAGAATTATACTACTATTTTCATTGGCCCCCGAGTCACAGGCATGATTCGTGATCGAGGAGAGTTTTACTTTGCATAGTCAGCACACGAGTCGCAGGTATGATTCGCGATCGTGGGGAGCTTATCATTATCGAGTCAGCACACGAGTCGCAGGTATGATTCGCGATCGTGGGGAGCTTATCACTATCGAGTCAGCGCACGGGTCGCATGTATGATTCGCGAACGTGTGTAGCTTTATGACCGAGTCAGTCCTTATGACCCACCCTTATGACTTCGGCCGATAGTCTTGTCCATGTCGTATATATATATATATATATACGCATTGTATTCATCCGCACTTGCATTGAGTTGGGATCGTACGAGGGTGAGTTTAGAAATAATACAGAGTACTGGAAAGTGTACAATTGAGAATAAAGATAAGTCATTTCGGATAATGAGAAAGAGAACAAGTAATATAACTATGAACAGCTTACAAAGAAAGATCATGTTGGAGAACAGTTACTGTTGTTGTTTACATGTTCGTATATTGGATGTATTTTCTCACATGATTTACTGCTCAGCATGTACCTTATTTATTTATTATTGTACTGGACCTTAGTGAGTATGTATTCTACCTCTCGTCACTACTCTTTACGAGTTTAGACGGGATACTCACTGGGTACATATTCGTTTATAGGTACTCATGCTGCACTTTCTTTCTTTTTCTGCACTTGACTGTGCAGGTACTGAGGCTGGTCCGTCTGGTCGTCCGCTTGTTGATAGATACTGATCGCGGCGTCGCTCCATATGGTGAGTTGTCTTCTTGGCGTCATCCTGACAGCACCTCTGGAGCCTTCTAGTTTCCTTTTTGCTCAGTCTTTTGTTCCAGACTGCGGCTTGTATATTTTGTATATGTATTTCTACAGTTGTATCTATGTAGCCGCCCGTTGATACTGTGACACTAGTCCTGGCACGCACTTGTTATAGTTAACGGGGTTGTATATGTACTGGGCCTAGCTGTGGTTCAGCTTGTTTTCTACGGCCCTACCCCACGTTGTTATTATATTCCGCACTTTCTTTTTTTATTGTTGTTCGTTGGCTTGCCTAACCTCGCTGTTAGGCGCCATCACGACCTGGACCGGTTTTGGGTCGTGACACCTTATCAATCCTATAGGCATGCTTTCTAATTGCTGAATTGACTTAAACCTTATAGGCATGATTTCTAAATTTGAAATTGATTTTAGTCTTATAGGCATGATATCTATTGCTAGATTGATTTAAATCCTATAGGCATGCTTTCTAATTGCTGAATTGACTTAAACCTTATAGGCATGATTTCTAAATTTGAAATTGATTTTAGTCTTATAGGCATGATATCTATTGCTAGATTGATTTAAATCCTATAGGCATGATTTCTAGGTTTGAATGGATTTAAATCATATGGGCATGATATATATTAATTGTGTATGGGAAGAAATTAAACAGATTGCCAGGAAGGACAGTTAACTCAAACAACAAGATCCTATAGGCATGTTTGCTTATGCACATTTGTTGGAAACATGTATAGATCCTATGAGCAAGATTTCTAATATACAGAATTAAACGAAAGTCCCATAGTCGGGATTTTTAATATGCAAATTTAAATACATAATCAAAATGATCATGAAAGTCCTAGAGGCAGGATTTTTAAACACAATATAGAACTCACACAGATTTTACTTAAAAGAACATAATTGACAACATAATTAAGTCCTATAGGCAGGATTTCTACCCAGTTCTAACAAAAGATATAAGTAAAAAACCCCAGCTTTACTAAATATCCTTGAATCTGTTATTACATAGTTATTGCAGCCCAGAATAGCCGAATTAATTACATAATGGTAATAAGACAACTATACGGAGCTTCTTAGGCCCAAATAACCTGGGAACCAGGCCTTCCAACATAACAACAACACAGCGATTCCTCCACAATCCATTGGAAAGAGGTTTCCAGTGTGTCAAAGTTTCCGAGGGCCTCAGGGACCTCGAGAAATGCTCACATCAAAACCATACATTCAGAAAATAGTTCATAAAAGATTGGAAAACCATCCCCTAGTGTGTTAGAGTTCAAAGGAGTCTCATGTGGACCCTAGGCAGTGCTCACATTGTGGTGGTTGAGAAGCTAAGGGACAAAGAGTGGGGTTTTGAAATTAGTACATAGCAGGGATAAGGGGCAAGTTTTAAACAGTTTAATTTTCGAAGACAGAAAGTTTAGAACACAAAGTTGCATGTAGAACTGCACCAAGAAGCAAACAAGGTTCATACTTAGCACATAGTTCAAATAGGTTGAAACCTCATATTAAGCTAAATAATCATACTAGTACTTATGACAATCATCGTTTAACCATAGAAACCATTAGGCAGAACAACTAAGTTGGCCAGGTACATGAAATAGACAGACAGGGCAGATAAGTTAAGCAATTGATTACATGTTTGTAGTGTGCAAAGTTCAAAACAGGTATAGAACTAACAAACAGTGCATGAAACAAATTAATCCTTAGGCTAACCTATGAAGGGATTCATATTATTCATAATAACTTGGTCCTAGATTAACAATGATACTAAATAAGGTCATATGATCATATAAAGGACGGAATCATGCTGGGAATTGAAATATGCTAGTCAAGCAAAGTATAGAGAATGAAATTGCAAAGTTCAGGGCATACAAGTTAAGTAAGAAAACAAGAAAGTATGCCACAGCAAAGAAATCCCCAGAATGGCTTGGCCTTGGCTTTCAACCGGCCAACACAAGATACACTTAACACAGAAATCAGAACACCAGAGAGAGCTTAAGTTTTTTTTAGTGAGAAATATGAGAGTTCGAGTTTGTCCTAAAGAGGAATGGGGGAGGGGTTTAAATAGCACTGAATTAAGCAGACAAATAAGGTAATGAATCAGTCTTACACAAATAAGGAATGAGAATAACTCTAAAATCAATCAAAGTCAAGTTCAGTCAATTAGCAAGACATAATAGCGTATCATTAGGAAAGCACTAACTTAGGTTAAGGAAAATATTATACAGAATAAATTAACAGCCAAATGCCGGACCAAATAAGGTAAGAACATGTAAATTGAATGCAAATACGGAAATATCATTACTATACAAGAAAGGAAAGACTGAAATCTTAGTAGAGATTTTAAAAAAACCCTAATTTTGGGGTAAGTAAAATCAGTCAACAATTAACGGCAAGAATCATTGAGACAGATAGATAGAAACATTAAAGGAAAAATACTTCAATAATCAAAACCCCTTAATTTAATATAAGTGAAAATAGGCTGAAATATAAAAGAATTATAATAAAGATGCACAAAGACATAGGCGGAAGCAATTAGGGTTTGAACCATAATTTGTTTGATTTTGAAGAATCAAAAATCCTAAATTTTAGGGTAAGTAAAATCAGTCAGAAAATAATAGAGAAATTATAACAAAGATGCTCAGAGATAGATATACGAAGACATTAAAAAACATTTAGAGAATAGAAAATTATTTTAGATCTGGAAAGATCTAAACCCTAGTTTTAGGGTAAGTAAAAGATCTAACCAAAAATAGGTGGATTTGTGAGAAATAGAGTAAATATAGACGAAGGATATCACTGAAACAAACTGACATGAACCAAATCTAGTTTGAACTAGAGATCTGAAACCTTAACTGAAAGATACGAAAAAGATTCGTACTCACAGAGGTTAGGATGAACCCACACGGAAATAAAAAATATATAAGAGATTTTGAACCAGAACTGGTTTGAATCCCTCAAGATCAACTTTCCATTTGAGGCAAGTCAGTGAAGTAATATCAAAACGGGTAGCTAGTAAAGGAGTAGGACTAGATATGGCAAGGAATTAAGAAATGATTCCATTTCTGGGTAGGAGTCACAGAGAAATGGTGACGACGGATTAGGATTTGGGAAGAGAAAGGGGGAGAGACGAGAGTGTTTGAGGGCGGCGGGTGGGTGGTAAATGAATTAGGGTTGGGAGATGATTAATTAAAGGGGGGGAGTAATTAATAGTCGTTGATCTTTTAAGATCAACGGATAGGATTTTACAAGGGCTTGGGTCAGGGTTTTAAAATGGGTATGGGCCTGGGTTGGATGGGTACTGGGTTGGACGGGTATGGGGTATTGGGTTGGTTAATTGATAGTAGCCTATATTACTCAATGTAGATTCTATTTATTCTCTAAAATAACCATACTTTGTTGATGTTTTGAATGTTAAAAGATAATAAAATGCTCTAATTGAGGTTTTTATGCTTTGTAGAAGCTACTCCGAGTTAGGAGGATGATATATAGTGTTTTGGAGTCAAATATGTATATACAAGGCCAACCGAGGAGAGCCGAGGTGAAATCGAGCAAGAAAATAATGAAAAGGACCACCACGACCGCGGCCTGGACCGCGGTTGGAACGCGGTGGAATGAAGGCCAAAACAGTAAGGATCAAAATGACCTTAGTCGGTCCGCGATTGGAACCGTGACCTCGGTCGACCTGAATGCTGCCAAGGCTTGAGGGGATAAAGTGTAACAACGCTGGGAAACTTAACCTAACCCTATATAAATCCAAAAACTCACCCAAAGTTAATGCCAAGCTTGTTTTAGACTCAATTTGAGGCAAGAACAAGTGTGAGAAGATCAAGACATCATTAGAGTTTTTCATTCGTCTTTCTTTTGTCATTATTTGGGAATTATGAATTATCTTATGGATTTATCTTGTTTTATCATGAGTATCTAAACATTAAGTCTAGGTTTTTGATGGAACCTATTGAAGGATGAAATTCTTGCTATGTTAATATAGATTTGCCAAAGTTCAATCTCTATTTGTTCAACTACATGCTTGTTGTATAATTTAAAGGGGCCACAATAAGCTGTGCCTATTTAGTATGTATTACTCGGGAGAGATTGCATATTTAGGTAGTTGTTGAACAACATCACTCCCGACATATGTCAGGGATCAATAACGAAGGGTTTAAATGTGGGATTAGGGATAACGAAACCTTGGGTGCGATCTAAGTGAGTTGTAATTAAAGCCAGCTAGCTTAACTCGGGAGAGTATGTCTAGTAAATTGTCGTAATTACTCGGGAGAGATTTACAGTAATCAAAGTATTCATGATTGATAGAGAAGATTAGGCAAATTTATACAAAACATAGCAGGAAGGGATTCCAACAATAGAGGAAATCATAACCTTAGATCATTCTCATTATTGTTCACAAACCGCTCTTAGTTAAGCTCTTAGTTAATATAGTTTCATTAAGTAATAATTAGTAGAAAACCAAACATCGGTTATCTAAAATATCTTGGAAAGTTTATTATGTGGAATTGAGTGAGTCTGATAACGGTAATTGGTAGGTTAATTCCCTGTGGGATTCGACTCTAGACTTAATATCCGGAATATATTTGCAGCGATCGCTTTGTACTTTTTGTAAGGTAGAGTTGGGCGTGATCAAATTTTGGCGTCGTTGCCGGGGAATTAACTGTGTTATCAATTACAGTTAAAAGAAGTGCAAAATTCTTAGTGTAGTCAATTTTCTTCACGTTCAATCAAATACATTGAAAGTTTAACGTTTGCAAATCTTGGGTGTTACAGGTGCATGCCTAGAAACTCCTCAAGAACTGGTGAAGTGTTTGAAATATTATCAGATCCTGAGAAAGTTTTCAAGGCCTTGAATCGAACAAACAGGAAAAACAAACAACAACAAAACTCAACTGAACAATTGGAACCATACATGGCAGATCTAGTAAACAACAGAGATAATGGGGATAACGTGGAGGACCCAAATGAACAGGTTGTAACGACCCAGCCGGTCGTTTTGTGTGTTGGGACTCCGGTCCCGTGAATGACTCTTCCCATAGCGACTACTTGTGCCTTATGACTTGTGTGGGCAGGTAGTTCGAGATTCGGAAGTGATTTGGCCAGTTCAGGAACACTTGGTTCCTGAAGGCTAGCCTATTTGGCTGATTTTGGTTCCGAGCAGCATTTTGAGCAAACGACCTAGGAACCGAGTTCTGACAGCTCCAACAGCTCCGGAGGATGATTTCGGACTTAGGAGTGTGTTCGCCTCGGGTTTCTGATGACCCGGGAGTATTTCGGCACCTGAATTGGAATTCAGGATTTCATGTGATTTGGAACTCAGCCTGGAATTGGATCTCGTGATATCATGGTCCGAATGGAATTCTGGAACTGGCTATAGTTTCGTATAGTCATTTATGACTTTTCCGCAAAATTTGGGGTCATTCCGAGCAGTGTAGCCCGTTCGGCGTGTTGATGAGCCATTTGATTTTTTCTTGAAATCCTAAGTTTGATCTAAGGGGTTTTGGAGAGTGACTCTTGGTTTGTATGATGTTTTTAGTGTTCTGGGAGCTCGAGCAAGTCCGTCATGTGATTTGGGACTCGTTGGTATAATTTGTCGAGGGCTTGGGTGGGCCCAAGGGTCTCCCGGACCCCGATCGGGGTCAAAAACCAGCAAAACTCATAGCTGGTGGGAATGTACTGGTGTGACCGCACCTGCGGTCCATGAGCCGCAGGCGCGAGGTTCGCACCAGCGGAATTCCCTTCGCAGGTGCGGCTCCTTCCGCAGGCGCGGCTCCGTAAGAGCGGACAAAGGCCCAAAGGCGTGACCTTCCCCAGGGGCCCAGGCCATCGCAGGAGCGGCCTATTCTCCGCAGGCGCGGCTCCGCAGGAGCGGACAACAGCCCGCAGGTGCGAGACCGGGCACGGTGGTTCGACGGAGTTGCGACCGTGACCGTGACCGCGTTGCTGGGCGCGGTCGGCAGGTAAGTTGTATATTTTTTTTATTTTTTTTCTTTCTTTTCCCTTTTTATTTTCTAAACCCATTAACCTAAAATCTACCCGCCCAAACCCCCCACTCGACCGCCTCTCCAGTTCTCTCACTCTTCTTCTTCCCCCCTTCAATCTCCCCTGCACACACGAATCCCTCTCCCCAACTTCTTCCCCTTACAAATTCCTCTCTTTCTCATCTCTCAAGTAACCAAGTTACCCCATCAATTGTTCGTCACTCTCAAGTATGTAATGTTATCTCTCTCCCTTATCTCTTATTTTTTCCTTCTTTTTTTTAATTTCAGATTTGTATAATATTTTAGAATATAACTCTCTTATTTGTAGATTGATAATGTATCTATGGTAGAAAATAGCATGATTTAGTTGTGAAGAAGTTGATTATGGTGGGGTGGAGTATTTGTATCTATTGTGGTTGATTTGGGGAGGATTCATACCTCCATGGGAGTAGTTGTGTTAAATTGTAGACTCATGCACACTAGGTGCTTGTGAAATTGCCCCAATGAGCTTTAAATGCTAATGTGACCATGGTGGTGGTGAAGTTTGAATAACCACCCGGGGTTCACACAACTCAAACCATTACTAATAGTAGCCCTTGTTTTGTCAGGTACAATGAACCCATCAAGGAAGCGACGTGCCACGGGTTCCTCCGCTAGTGGGCCAATAGGTTCGTCGAGATCTCGGGCACAGGCTAGCTCGATCCAGTTCGATAGCAGTCGGTTTGTATCTAAAGAGGCTCAAGACAGGTTTAATGCGAAGTCATCCAAGAAGCTTGTGCCTGAAGTACACATTAACATGGAAGCCCTTCTAATTGAATGCCCAAACATATACAATGAATTGACGAGACGTCAGCTTGACATCTTCTTTGATTAACCGGAAGAGGGCAATGTGATGATGGTACGGGAATTCTATGATAATTGCCCGGAGCATGTTGATAGGGTTGTCACAGTATGAAACACCCATGTAAATGCGTCTCGTGAGGCCATTCGAAGAGTGTACAGGTTTCCCATCTTCACCGGAGAGACCGACTTTTACCAAGATTATCAGAAGCAGCCTGTCACGTGGAACCTGTTCATTCAAACAATCTGTGTGCCTGACAGGGATCCAATATGGGTCAAGCCTAGAATCACCCTGAACTCTCAATCTCTCACTTAGGAAGCTATGTATTGGCTGACAATCATCAATACTCGTTTGCTGCCATCGGGCAATACTACTGATGTTAATGGGCCAAGAGCAGTGGTGATTTGGTGTTTTGTGAATCACCACGATTTTGAAGTGGCCCGGCTCATTCAGGATGAAATGTTCATTCACTCCAAGGAGACAAAGTATGGGTTCTACTTCCCCTCTCTGGTCACCGGGTTGTGTCGAGCATCACGAGTTCCTGAAAATCCCATGGTAGATGGGAAGGTACAAGTAAAATCCCCCTTCAGGGCAAGCAAAACAACACTGGGGAAAGACCAGGGAGCACCTATAGCTGAGCACGATGAGACCGCGGATGAGGCAGATGATGTTGATGACGATGATGATGATGATGATGATGATGATGATGATGATGATGAGGGGGGGCTATGCATGCCTCCGCCCGCCGGCGCAGATTATTGATGAGGCGGGCCAATCACAGGCTCGCTGGAGTACCCGGTTGAAAGCCTTGGAGCAGGATATGGCTGGCCTACGCACTTCGGTCAATGACCTGGGTGCTAGAGTTGACACTCTGGCTACTCCAAGTACTAGGTCGGAGAAGAAGATAATGGGCTGGCTACGGGCACTAGGACGAGCATGTCACCTCGATCCTGGCACCGTCTCCGATTAGGATTGACCACTAGGGAAATCCCCTTACCTTACTCTGCTTTAAATTCTTTGTCATGGGGACAAGCCAAATTTTTAAGTGTGGGGTGGGGGATGTTTGTTGTTGTTGTATAATTGTATGTATTTGATGGGTTTTGTTGGTTTGTTTTATTTAACTTCGACTTGGCTCGAAGATGGACACCTTTCGACGGGTTTCTTGAGGGACTTAAGTCGAACAAAAAAAAAGATTTTCTTTTGTTAGGTAGTGTATCAACTCCCCCTTGGTTTTTCTTTAAACCACGATTCTTTTTCAAGGGATTTCAGTTGAACCGGGTGTAGTTAGTTTTTTTGTTCTTCTTAGTTTAGGAACTTTTGGGCGAGGGAAAGAATAGAAATAGGATCCCTTAGTGTGACGCTTAGGCTCATTAGTCGACTCTAGCAAGAAAGCCTTAAATTGTGTGTTCTTGATTTGGCTTAAGTACCTTGAGCAGAGTGTCTGACGATCCGAACTGAATTGAATCATGTTCCATATGTGAGTGAGACTTCGTGTATTCTGTGCTAACAGTCAATTCCTAGAACTTGCCTTGTGTGTGTATGAAGCGAATGGTAGCCTTATTTGGTCTAGAAAGTGATATAGGCTTTTCTTTGTTAAACCTATCTATGTATGTTTTTACCCACCTCATTGTATATACCATAGTTAACCCCTTTGAGCCTGTAATCATGTTTTCCTTGGCAATCACATTACAAGTCTTACCCAATGTTTGAATTGTCCATCTTTTTGAACCTTGTCACCTCTTGTAAGCACTTGAATTGTGATGAATAGAGAAAAGTTAAAGTGTGGGGTGGTTGGTTGGGCTTTTGAGTGGAACTTAGAAAATATGGATAAAGGTACACGGTGTGATAACTAATACTAGAAGCCACCGAAATTGAAAAAAAAAGACTGAGATGTACAATTTTATAGAATAAGTCTCAAATGGTGGTGGCTTTTGAAAAAGTGTGCTTAAAGAAGTAGGTGGTATAACACAAAGATGTAAAGGTGGAATGATGGTTTGACAAAAGTGTGGGATAAAATGAGAAAAGTGTATTAAAGTTCTTAGGGAGGTGTAGTCACTATATCCATATGTATCCTACCCGTCCCGCAGCCAATATTACAACCAAATAAAGTCCTACTTGATTCTAGACCAAATGAGCTAGATTAGCCGAGTATTACACTACGGGCAAGCCTATGGTGCTTTTTCTGTGGCATAAGAATTTCTTTTTGAGGGTGAGTGAAATCTTACTTATTTGAAGTCTTCAGTGTGTGAATTATAATGTCTATGACATAAGTCTCTTTTGTGGTGAGTAGGCACTTGAATCATGAAAGGAAGGTAAGTATGGACCTTTGAATAAGAGTAGGAGAGCCGGTTAGGGACATTACGTGGCTAGAGAAAGAGTCCACTCTTGAGGTGTGGATGTAACACTGAGGTAGTCTACCAATATGAACTATTCTTGGTATGTAGAGTAGGGAAGTTGCTCAGTGAGGATTAGGCCTGTAGAGTGTGGTTTTGTTGCTCGGGGAATAGCAACGGTTTAAGTGTGGGGTGTTGATAGTATCCTATATTACGCAATGTAGATGCTATTTATGTTCTAAAATAACCATACTTTGTTGATTTTTTGAAAGCTAAAAGATAACAAAATGCTCTAATTGAGATTTTTATACTTTGCCAGAGCTACTCTGAGTTAACAAGATGATTTAGAGTGTTATGGAGTCAAATATGTATATACAAGGCCAATCGAGGAGAGCCCGGGTGAAATCGAGCAAGAAAAGGCAAAGAAAATAGTGCAAAGGACTACCGCGACCGCGGCCTGGACCGCGGTTGGAACGCGGTGGAATGAAGGCCAAACAGTGAGGATCAAAATGAACGTGGTTGACCTGAATGCTGCCAAGACTTGAGGGGATACATTGCTGGGAAACTTAACCTAACCCTATATAAATCCAAAAACTCGCCCAAAGTTAATGTGACGCTTGTTTTAGGCTCAATTGGAGGCAAGAAAAAGTGTGAGAAGATCAAGACATCATTAGAGTTTTTCATTCTTCTTTCTTTTATCATTATTTGGGAATTGTGAATTATCTTATGGCTTTATCTTGTTTTATCATGAGTAGCTAAACATTTGGTCTAGGGTTTTGATGGAACCTATTGAAGGATGAAATTCTTGCTATGTTAATATAGATTTGCCAAAATTTAATATCGATTTGTTCAACTACATGCTTGTTGTAGTTAATTTAAATGGCCCTCAATTAGTTGTGCCTATTTAGTATGTATTACTCGGGAGAGATTGCATATTTAGGTAGTTGTTGAACAACATCACTCCCGACATATGTGAAGGATCAATAACGAAGGGTTTAAAGGTGGGATTAGGGATAACGAAACCTTGGGTGTGATCTAAGTGAGATGTAATTAAAGCCAGCTAGCGTAACTCGGGAGCGTATGTCTAGTAAATTGTCGTAATTACTCGGGAGATATTTACGGTAGTCAGAGTGCTCATGATTGATAGAGAAGATTAGGCAAATTTATACAAAACATAGCACGAAGGGATTCCAGCAATAGGGGAAATCATAACCTTAGATCATTCTCATTATTGTTCAAAAATTGTTCTTAGTTAAGCTCTTAGTTAATATAGTTTCATTAAGTAATAGTTAGTAGAAAACGAACCATCGGTTATCTAAAATATCTTAGAAAGTTGATTACGTGGAATTGAGTGAGTCTGATAACGGTAATTGGTAGGCTAATTCCCTGTGGGATTCGACTCTAGACTTAATATCCGGAATATATTTGCAGTGACCGCTTTGTCCTTTTTATAAGGCATAGTTGGGCATGATCATTAATGTATTGGGCGGGCGGTAATTGGGTTAGGCTAGGTCTAAAATTAATTAGAAGAAAGGGCTAGATTTTAAATACCCAATTAAATCAGTAAAATAATTTATAAAAATAATTAATAAATAATAAAAAATGTTATTTGTGCATGAGAATGATTTAAAATAATTACTTGACATTCTAAGAATATAAAAGTCCATTTTTCTGTATAAATAATGTAATTATGCATATATGTGGCTATTATTGCGAAATATTGCAATTATAGCCTAAAGATGCAAATATAATTACATAAAATGTTTAAATCTTAATATGAATATAAATGATAAAAATTAAGTAATAAATCATTATAAAATTATTTGTGATGCAACTAATAATTATTTAGATAATAAAATGCCGGAATAAATTGATTAAAAGCCTTTAAAAATTATAGAAAATTATGAAAAAATACTAGTTGATGCTCATGTACTATTTTGAAGGCGCTGTGTGTGTATATATATATATATATATATATATATATATATATATATGAGAAAAATTAGGTATCAACAAGATGTATAGATATCGATTTCATTTACATGTTATTTCTACCCAGAATCCGGAGTCACAATTCATGAACACACTATGATTTTTCTACAACCAATGTCTGAAAGAAATTACAACTGTTTCGAAAATAAAGAAAAAAAAATAAACAGTAACATAGAGGTATAGAAGGGACGCTAGGGCCTGCGGACGCCAACAGGGCTACCTTGGGTCTCCGAGCTGTATAACATGTAGCCAACCTCTCAATCAGCCACTACCTGCTACGAAATCTGCACAGGAAGAGCAGTATCAGTACAACCGACCACATATACTGGTAAGTGACGAGGCTATGGTGGTACACTCACAATATAAATTACAGACAGTGATAAATAAAAAGGAAAAGGAAGCAGTATAATGTAAAAGCAGTAATTAGCAAGAATAAATACATAACTCAAAGTGTCTTATCAGTATCCAGCTACAACTAATCCTTAAGTGAAATGCAAAACTACCGAATAACTTACACAGTCAGAGAAAAATACATAAACACATAAATTATTGTGGCGCGTAATCCGATCTCACCGTACATATCAAAATCCACCCTTATTTCTTCTTAATAACATAAACAACAAAATATGAATAAAATGTTGCGGCACGCGACCCGATCCCACCATATCATAATAAACACAATCACGATTCACCCTTATATCACCACATTCCACCCTTATTTCACCTGTTGCGGCGTGCAACCCGATCCCACCATATCATAATAAACACAATCACGATTCACCCTTATATCACCACATTCCACCCTTATTTCACCTGTTGCGGCGTGCAACCCGATCCCACCGTCTAATAGCAGTTCACCCTTATTCCTCCTCAATATACCACCCCCATCCCACATGTTGCGACGTGCAACCCGATCCCACCATATCATATCAATTACACAAAGTGTACATAAGTTTCACAAAATTAACACAAGGCCTTACCAACACATGGAATTTAGAACAAGGCAATTGAGAACCTTATAATCAATAAAAACTCTACACAAATAGTACTACTCAGTGAGACCAACCCAGGATATCACAAAAATGCTGATAAGAACAACTTAAGCAAATAACAGGGAACAATTATTCTACAAGATAACAAATACCTTCAACAAGGGGAGCCCAATATCTAGCGTATAGCAATTAGGCATGGAACTACACGTAGATATGTAACAATTAAAGTAGGGAAGAAATAATATAAAGAGTACGGAAAGAAACAGGCAAAAACAGATAAATTGGCGGCTCATAGGTACTCGTCACCTCACGTATACGCCACTCACATGATTTTTCATATAACAAATAAGGAAAAGATTCCTAAACCCTCAAATCAAGGTTAGACACAACACTTACCTCGATCCACAGGCCATTCACTGCTCCATTATCACTTTTCCTCTAGATTCCACATCCAAACCACTCGTATCTAGCCATAATTAACTTAATAACATCAAATATTGCTAAAGAAATCAATTTCAATACACAAATTTAGGTTTCCCAAACTTTCCCCCCAAAAAGTCAAAAATCGACCCCGGGCCCGCTTGGTCAAACTCGAGGTTCGGACCAAATCCCATTCACCCCCGAGCCCGAATATGTAATTAGCTTTGGAATCCGACAACAATCAAGGTCTTAATCCCCAATTTGAAAACAATCCGCCAATTCTTCTAAAATCCCTAATTTCTACAATGAAAGAACAAGGTTTAGGACTAGAATTTAATGGGTGATGATGTAAATTGAAGGAAATGAGTTAAAGGATACAAACCTATGAATTAGTGTTGAGTTTCCCCTTCAAAATCGCACCTAGGACGAGATCTAATCGAGTGTTTGTGAAAAATTGGAAGAAACTCGTTTTGGTTCTGTTTTGAGTGCTGGGCGCCAGGCCTTCTTCGCGTTCGCGAAGGGCCTGCCACGATCGCAAAGCAGCGGCTCTATTAGCCTATACCTTCGCGAGATACTCTTTGCGTTCGCTAAGGCTTATTCCCACCAGCCTACTCGTTCGTGAGCCATGTGCCACGTTCGTGATGAGTATGGTCAATTCCCCTCCCCCAGGTCCTCTCTCTTCACGTTCGCGAAGGGTAATGCCCCCGTTGCTCCGCGTTCGTGACCTAGGCTTTGCGTTCGCGAAGAAGATTTTCCACACAGTCTAGTTCACTCCTCGTGTTTGCGAAAGTTCGTTCACGAACGCGAAGAAGAAAACACCAGATGACAGCTGAAGCACTAAAACCAGATTTTCTAAGTTCAAAACATCCCGTAGCCTATCTGAAACTCACCCGAGCCCTCAGGGATCCAAACCAAACATGCACACAAGTCCTAAAACATCATACGAACTTGCTCGCATGGTCAAATCTTCCAAATAAAACCTAAAACTTCGAATTTATCACCAAATTGAATAAAAATTTCAAGAAAGCTTCCAAAACCTCTATTTTCACAACAAAATGTCTGAATCACGTCAAACTGACTTCGTTTCTTACCAAAAATACGGGTTCTTAAAATCGTTTAATTTTGAGTCTTAAATTTTGAACTTTTCAAAATACGGGTCTGGTATCAAAATGCCAAACATTAACAAATTCTTAAAACCATTTAATTTTGAGACTTTTAATTTTTCACAAAAATTCATATCTCGAGTTAGGGACCTCGGAATTTGATTTTGGACATACGCCAGGTCTCATATTTTAATACGGACCCACCGGGACCGTCAAAACACGGGTCCGGGTCCATTTACTCAAAACACTGACAGAAGTCAACAAAAATCAATTTTTAAGGAAAAACATCAACTTTCAACATAAAAGCTTTCCGGAAACATGCCCGGACTGCACACGCAAATCGAGGATGGTAAAAATGAGATTTTTAAGGCTATAGGGTGCAGAATTTAGTTCTAAAACATAAGATGACCTTTTGGATCATCACATTCTCCACCTATAAAACAATCGTTCATCCTCGAACGGACATAGAAAAGTACTTGAACTGGTGAATAAGTGGAGATATCTACTCAGCATGTCCGACTCGGACTCCCAAATAGCTGCCTCAACAGGTGCAAGGGAGCCATCCCCAGAAAGATCTACTACTCAAAACAACAATCATAACGGTAACGATCAAATAGGAGAACAAGATCAGGTGAAACAAATGATTGCTGGATACGTAAACCAATCCTTACAAGACTTCGTGAGGGGGATACCGGAAGCATCACCTACACCGCCTCCTAACAACACCATAACTATAGAAAATCCTCAATCTAGATTAGCGAACTCAGGAAGTGGGGGAACACCTAATGAATCCCTCGAAGCAAGACCATGTATGTCCAATAGACCAGAATTACAATCTTTATTATTAACCTTACAAAAACAGGTGAAGGAACGAACGATCGAATCGAACAAATTCCTGGAGTACCACCTGTTATCAAAGGCATTGACGTTGATAGATATTCTCAACAACCTTGGAAACCAAGTGCAGCAACCCTGTCTATTCCTAAGAAATTCAAGATGCCTGACGTTCCCAAGTATGATGGGACAACTGATCCACGCGATCATGTAACTGCTTTTACCACCGGGGTAAAAGGCAACAATCTCATTAAACAAGAAATTGAGTCAGTACTAGTCAATAAGTTCGGAGAAACACTCACTAAAGGAAGATTAACCTGGTATTCTCGTTTACCTGAAAACTCTATTGATTCTTTTGCTGAGCTTGCAGATTATCTTATAAAAGCGCATTCCGATGCGCGAAAAGTCAAAAAAAGAATGGAGGATATATTCAAAATAAATTAGGGAGACACGGAGTTGCTTTGTGAATTTGTAGACAGGTTCCAACGCGAAAGAATGATGCTACCAAGGGTACCTGACAATTGAGCAGCCATGGAATTTGCAAGCAATTTAAATGACAAAAGTTCATAAGCCACGAGAAGGATCAAAGAAAGCTTAAGAGAATATTCCGCCACAACATGGAACGATGTCTATAACAAGTATAGTACCAAGCTGCAAATAGAGGAGGATACCATTGTTCAATCAAAAACTGAAAATCGAACCAGTTCTAGACGCTACGAACTGGAAAAAACAGGTACGATCCTTATATGGGACCCTCGGGACGAGAAACTCGTACCAGGTTTGAAAACGCTTGGTCAGAAAATAGACCATCAAATAGAGATACGGTCTCGTCCTCATCAAGATCCATAAAGGATCGGGATGAACGAATTTGAGGTGATACAAGAATTAGAGAGCACAACTTCAATGTAAGTACTTCCGAGTTAATTGCGATTCTGAGAAACATGGGCGATAAGGTTCGATGGCCCAAAGAAATGAGATTGAACCCAAATAAAAGGAACCCATACTTCTGGTGTGAGTTCCATAATGACCATGGACACAGAACGTCAGACTGCAGATTTTTGCAAGGTGAGGTAGAACAATTATTAAAACAGCGCTACCTAACAGAATTGTTTAGTGAAAAAGGTAAGCAGGCATATATGAAGAACAGGCAGGAGCCACCAAATCCACCATCTCCAAAATGAACAGGCAACGTAATACACGGGGGTGAGGAGGTAAACGGAGTAATCTGCAAAAGAACCACAAAATTCACAATTACGCACGGGAAGCGTATTCGTGAAGATATGGAAGCAGACAATCTATCATTCGACGATGCAGACATCAACCGATTAATAATCCCACACAATGACGCACTGGTAATATCCTTACTTATACATGACACTAACGTAAAAAGAGTGTTGATTGATCCAGGTAGCTCATTTAGCATTATCCTATCAAGAGTTGTGAAAGAAATGTTAATGGAGGATCGAGTAATCCCAAAAGCATGATCTTTATCTGGGTTTGATAACTCTACGGTCATAACAAAAGGGAAAATTGAATTTAGCACTTATGTAGAGGGAGTAATAAAAAATACTAGGTTCCAAGTCATTGATACTGACATGGCTTACAACGTAATCATGGGGAGACCATGGATCCATGACATGATAGTCGTACCATCTACCCTACACCAAGTAATCAAATTCCCTTTTGAATGGGGAATTCAACAGATTCGAGGCGATCAGCAAACATCAAGGAGTATAAATGTGATGACCCAAAAGGTCATCCCGTATTTTATAAGTCAATTCTATGTTCTGAGGTCATGAAAACCTTCTTTTATCTCAACTCAATTTGTGTGCGCAGCCCGGGCGTATAGCCGAGAAGCCTTTATGTGTAAAATTGAGAAATTTGATAGTTTTATTTTTGAAATTTGAATTAAGTTGACTTTGGTCAACATTTTTGGTAAACAGACCCGGACCTGTGATTTGACAGTCCCGGAAGGTCCGTAGAAAAATATGGGACTTGGACGTATGCCCGAAATCGAATTCCGAGGTCCCAAGCCCGATAAATGAATTTTTGAAAGAAATTGTTTTTTTCGAAAATATAAAGGATTTTTAAAGTTTAATTATATTTGAAATATGTGGTATCAGGCTCGTATTTTGGTTCTGGAGCCCGATACAGGTTCAATATAATATTTATATCATGCCTGTAAAATTTGGTAAGAAACGGAAGTCGTTTGACGTGATTCGGACTCATGGTTGTGAATTTTGATACTTTGAAAGTTTTGGAAGTTTTCTTTTAATTTTATGATAAATTCATTGTTTTAGATGTTATTTGGCGATTTGATCGCACGAGTAAGTCCATAGGATATTTTTGAGGTTGTGTGCATATTTGGTTTGGAGCTCCGAGGGCTCGGGTGAGTTTCGGATAGGCATCGGGGTATTTTTAGACTTAAAATTCTGGTGCTGCAACAGTTTTCTGGTGTCTGAGTGTTTGCACTATGAGAACACATGAGGATTCATGCGAACGCACAACACAAGGCTGGGAGGGGGTTGGCTAAAATTATGCGATCGCATAGTACAGGGTGCGAATGCGGAGCATAGGAAAATAACTCTACGCGAACGCACCCAATAAGTCGCGAACGCATAGAGCTTTAGGGGGGGTTGGGTAGGCTTTGCACAGTGCGATCGCGCCTCATGGTATGCGATCGCGTAAGGTGGGGGATGGGTAATTGTGCGATCGCATAAGCACTGTCGCAGTCGCATAAGTCACATTTTTGCCCAGTGATTTTAAAAGCAGAACCTAAACGGGATTTAACCCAAAATTCATAACTTCTTCTTCCAAACTCCAAATTGGGCGATTTTTGAAAGAGAACTTCACCACAAATTTATAGGTATGTAATCTTAGACTCATTTTCTTCTATATTTATCAACACCTATTAGATTTCTAGGCCTAAATCATGTTCTTAAGGGTAGAAAATTAGGGATTTGGGTAGAGTTAGGCTTTTTGATAAATTGGAATTTAGAACTCGTTTTGGGGTCGGATTTCAAACTAATTACATATTCGGGCTTGTGGGTGAATGGTTGATCGGGTTTTGGTCCGAACCTCGTATTTTGACCAAGCAGGCCCGGGGTCGATTTTTGACTTTTTGGGAAGAATATTAGAAACTCTATAATTAAGCATTGGAATTGATTTATTTAGCGTTTATTGATGTTATTGTGTCAATTATGTCTAGATACATTAGAATTGGAATCAAGTTCAAAAGGAAAAGTGGTGTTTGATGCGTGATTTTGGTCGTGGAAGTCGAGGTAAGTGTTTGGCCTAATCTTAGCTTGAGGGAATAGGCGTTGAGTCTTATTGGCTATGTGTTTATACCATGTTCAACGTATAGGTGAGGTGACGAGTACCTATATGTTGGTGTCAAGCATGCCCATGAGTCGGATATTATGAATTATGTGATTTCATTGATATTTACTGCGTTATAGATTGAATTTCACTTTGGTGGTTGTTCATTTGATGGAAATTCTTGGTTGTGAACATTGTTGAGTATTTGTTTCGGTTGAGAAATATTTTTTAAAGTTATGTAGTTGAGTGAGATTGGTTATAGTTGTGTCCCTTGCGCGGACGGTGATATTTCTACTGTGGTTCCCTTGTCGGGATGTTGTGATTTATTGTCATGGTTCATGTTGTTGATTCCTTCCTTGCCAAACTTCTGGTATTGATATTGTTTGGCTGAGGAAGAGTGTAAAGCACGAAGGGTGATGCCGTGTATTGATTTCTGTGAGGAAGAGTGTAAAGCGCGAAGGGTGATGCCGTGTATTGTTTATTGTGAGGATGAGAGTGTAAAAGCACGACGGGTGATGTTGTGCCATGTTATGATATTAAAAGCACGAAGCGTGATGCCGTGCCGTTCCTATTATTTATTTGGTAAGGATGAGAGTAAAAGCACGAAGGGTGATGCCGTGCACTTGCCTTTATTTATTATTTGGTGAGGACGAGAGTAAAAGCACGAAGGGTGATGTCGTGCATTGTTTTCTCTGTGTTGGTTATTTCCTGCTATTATTTTGATATTTACTCTGTTGTCTTAATTAGTTATTTCTGTTAATTGCTATCTCTTTTCCCCCAGCATGTTCCCTTTTACTTTGTACTTAGTTGTTCATTCTTGATTTATTATTATTCTTCCTATTATTACTACATTGCACAGGTTGTCATGATTGTCGTGTCCTAGCCTCGTCACTACTTCGCCGAGGTTAGGCTCGACACTTACTCAGTACATGGGGTCGGTTGTACAGATACTTCACCTGCACATCTTTTTGTTTTGCAGATCACGGTACAGGACCCTATGGACACTAGAGCTAGGGGGCTTCCTTCAGTCCACCCGAAGACACCGAGGTAGTCCTGTTGGCGTCCGCAGGCCTTGGCGTCCCCTCCTATTTTCCTTGTATTTCTGTTCTAGTTGATTCAGAACCGGATGTACTTGTTTCTTTCAGAATTTTATGTGTATTACTCTTAAATAGTCTATGAGCTGTGACTCCACTATTCTAGGTTTTGGTTAGATTTGGTGAAATTTCGTAAAGGCGGGTATTAGAATATATTTTTATCATGCATCATCCTTTATTTGTGATTATTGTTAATTTAGTAATTCATCTATTCATGACTATTAATTAAGAAATAACGTAAACTGAATATTCACGTTGGTTGTCTAGCGGGTTGAACATTAAACGCCATCACGGTCCCGACGGTGGGAAATTTGGGTCGTGACAACAAATTCCATGGTACATTATAACAAAGAAGCGGAAGAATCAAAAGATGAGGAATCCATTCAGGCATGTACGGTTGCACAAACAGGGACGGAAAAAATTGTTGCTCAAACAGGTATAGAAGAAATTATTATTCAAATAGGTACGGTAGATGATAGCCACGAGAAGGTGAACCAGGTCATCTCGGAAGAAATACCAAAACATACGGACATGGATTCCAGACCTGATGTCATTCAGGAACCAGAAGAGGATGAATATATCAAAACAAGTACGGAAGAGCTTGAAGTTGTTCCACTGTTTGAATGGGATCCTGAACAAAAAGTCCACATAGGAACGAGGCTAAGTCCCAGCAGAAGAGGTGAGTTAGTTGATTATTTAAAAGCTAACGCAGATTACTTTGTTTGGTCCCATTCAGATATGACAGGTATCCCACCGGAAGTGATGACTCATAAACTAAATGAAGATCCATCTTTCGTGTCTGTCAAGCAAAAGAAAAGAAATCAAGGACCATTCAAGAACCAAGTGATCGACAATGAGGGGGACTTATTGTTACAAAGTCATGCCTTTTGGACTAAAAACGTTGGAGCCACATATCAAAGGCTAGTGACCAAGATGTTCCAGGAACATCTAGGAAAGACGATGGAGGTTTACATCGATGACATGCTAGTAAAATCAACACAATCGGAAGATCATTTCCAGCATTGTTCAATTACCTTCGATATTTTACGCAGGTATAATATGAAACTAAATCCAGAAAAAATGCGTCTTTGGCGTAGAATCAGGTATGTTTTTGGGTTTCCTTGTGTCAAATAGAGGAATAGAAGTAAATCCTGCTCAAATTAAAGTTATTGATGAAATACCCAATATAAAGCAAAAAAGAAGTGCAAGGACTAACAGGAAGAATTATAGCCTTGGGGAGATTTATACCCAGGTCTTCGGAAAAGAGTTTTAAATTCTTTTCAGTTCTTAAAAAATATAATCAGTTCGAATGGACTGAGGAATGTAAACAGGCTCTCAATGATCTGAAGGCATATTTATCAAAACCCCCGTTGCTGTCAAAACCAAAAGAAGGGTAAAGGTTTATGTTTATCATGTCGTAGTAGAAATTGTCGTAAGTACAGTACTGGTAAGGGAAGACAAAGGTAAACAATCTCCAATTCATTACGTAAGAAAGTCTTTGTTAGACGCTGAAACAAGATACCCACATCTGGAAAAATTAGCTTTAGCTCTAATTATGGCTACTAGAAAATTAAGACCATATTTTCAATGTCATCCCATTACTGTTGTGACTTCATACCCATTGAGAATCATTCTGCATAAACAAGAATTATCGGGAAGATTAGCTAAATGGGCAATAGTGGAGTGAGCATGACATAATATATCAGCCTAGGACTGCAATAAAGTCTCAAATTTTAGCTGATTTTGTTGCTGATTTTAATACCACCATAATTCCTGAAGTAGAAAAAGAGTTACAACTCTTTAACGGGGCTAATCCAGGTATATGGATCCTATTTACTGATGGCTCATCTAATGTAAAAGGAGCTGGCTTGGGAATAGTTTTAATATCACCCACGAGTGAAAAGATACGGCAAGCTATTAATTGTTATCCCATAACTAACAATGAAGCAGAGTACGAAGCTATCATTGTAGGACTTGAATAGGCACGAGAACTCTCAATCGAGAAAATCGAGATCAAAAGTGACTCTCAACTGGTAGTAAACCAGATGCAGGGGACTTATATCGCAAGAGAGACTCGTATGCAACAATACCTGGAAAAGGCACGATACCTAGTAAGACAATTCCAATCATGGAAAATTATGCAAATACCCAGGGAAGAAAATACAGAAGCAGATGCATTAGCTAACCTTGCAGTAGTTGTAGAAGTGTCAAAGAAAGACAATACAATTGTCATTAACTTATTTCATTCAGCAATCGACCAGGATAAAAATGAGGTAACATTTAACAATTTAACCTGGGATTAGAGAAACGAAATTTTAAACTTTTGCAGAATGGTATTGTACCTAAAGATAGAAAAGTAGCTCAAGCACTACGCCGAAAAGCTGCACGGTACTGCCTCATTTGCAATACTTTATACCGCAAAATGTTTGGAGTTCCCTTAGCAAAATGCCTTGGACCCAATCAAACAGAGTTCGTGATGAAGGAAGTCCACGAAGGACACTGTGGAAATCATGCAGGAGCAAGATCTTTAGTCAAAACCCTAATCAGAGCAGGTTACTATTGGCCCAAAATGGAAGAAGATGCTGAAAGTTTCATAGCTAAATGCGACAAGTGCCAATGGTTTGCTAATAAAATGCATCAACCGGGAAAGTTACTTCACCCAGTGGTATCACCTTGGCCATTTATAAAATGGGGCATGGACATAGTAGGACCTTTTCCCCCAGCTAAAGGAAAGGTATGGTTCTTACTCGTGTTAACTGATTATTTCACAAAATGGGTGGAGGGAGAAGCTTTTAAACAGGTGCGAGAAAAAGAAGTGAAAAGTTTCATATGGAGAAACATAATATGCCGCTTTGGAATATGGAAGGAGATCGTATGTGATAATGGCCCGCAATTCATAGGCTCTCAAATCACGAAATTGTTCGAAAGTTGGCAAATCAAACGAACCACTGCATCACCATATCACCATGTGGCTAATGGGCAAGCCGAGTCAACGAACAAAGTCATCATCAACAACCTAAAGAAACGGTTAGAGAAAGCCAAAGGAAACTGGCCTGATTAGTTACCGGCAGTATTATGGGCTTACAGAACGACTGCAAAAATAGCCACGGGAGAAACTCCATTCGCCCTTGTTTACGGATCAGAGGCTTTGATACCGGTGGAAATTGGCGAACCAAGAACAAGGTTTACAACAGCAACGGAATAAACAAACAACAACGAGTTGAAACCAATTTGGACTTGCTCGAGCAAAGAAGAGAAGAAGTGCTGATACGTATAGCTCAAAAACAAATCATAGAGCGATATTACAACAGAAAAGCTCACCTCAGATATTTCAAAATTGGGGACTTCGTTCTCAAAAAAGTCTTCCAGTAAACGAAAGAAGCTGGTCCGGGAAAGCTAAATCCAAATTGGGAAGGACCTTACAAAGTCCGTGGCATTGCTGGGAAAGGCGCTTATGAGCTAGAGGCTATGGACGGCAGGATCTTACCAACCAGCTGGAATGCCGTCCACTTGAAGAAGTATTACTTCTAAGGAAAAGGAATACCCTCGGTCAGGTATCATACGTTCGATTTTACTTTTGTACAGTTAAAATTATACTAACCATTTTAGATGATAGGCAAAAAGCTAACCCAACACCAGATGATGATATTAGACCTGCAAAGACACGAGGAAGTAACTGAATTCCCGGTCTAGGGTTACAACTTTCTGATGGACGTTTTAAAGGGTTAAGCAGTCATCATCTAAAAAATTATATACCTTCGAGTCTCGTCTGTTTTTCCTTTTCAAGAAAAGGACCACAAGGAAGGAATAGTCAAGTGCTCGAGATTTCATTCTTCAAAGCTCAAACACTTGGGGGACTATACAGTATGGTGGAAAGCAAAGCTAAAGCAAAAAAGACTACCAAAAAGTCAAAAGCTCAAAGACTACCAGAAAGCCAAAAGCTCAAGCCTGAAAGATCCATCTTCCCAACGAGTCAAGTATTACGAGCAAAATCAAAAGAGCCAAAGACTCGATATACAGTATGGTGGAAAGCAAAGCTAAAGCAAAAAAGACTACCAAAAAGTCAAAAGCTCAAGCCTGAAAGATCCATCTTCCCAACGAGTCAAGTATTACGAGCAAAATCAAAAGAGCCAGAGACTCGATATACAAATCCTGATTCAAAAAAAAACTTCGAAAAACATATTCGTGAATGTAAACGAATGTTCAGGTTAAAGGCAGAATATTAGTTACGAGGTAGAAATGCACATCTTTGTACTTATTCAGAAAATTGTTGTAACTGAAAACAGTTATGGATAAAGATCATCATCTTTGTCTCATTCAAAAAACTGTTACAAGTGAAAACACTTACGAAATCCTTGTACTTATTCAGAAAACTGTTATAAATAAAAACAGTTACGGATGAAAGATCATTATCCTCGTACCTATTCAAAAAAAAATGTTATAAATGAAAAACAGTTACGGATGAAAAAGCATCACCCTCGTATTTATTAAAAACTGTTGTCAGTGAAAATAATTACGGGTAAATATTCATACCCTTATATTTAAAAATTATTGTAAACAAAAAACAGTTACTCCCTTGTACTAATTCGAAAAAACTATTACAAAAAGGAGTTTATACCAAATCTATTAAATGAAAACAGTTGCAAAATGAATTATAGACGATACGCAAACACATGTGAAATGTTACGAAAGTTCAATACAAAAACTTTCTTTAAAACATTGTTAGAAAGAAACATGTGAAAAATCCATATCTCTCTATTGCATATTTACACCATTATGAAGTTGAGACGTCTTCTTCATTAAGTGTCGATCAAAAAGGGCCCTCTTTCATAAACTATGCCTATTACGGAAAGGCACGAATAATCTAAGCATTTTAAATGTGAAACTCAGAGGTAAACTAAAAACCTCAAAAATAAAGGATGCAAAAACTTCAAAGAGTGAAACAAAAACTCGAAAGAAACTGAAATCATGCTAGAATTAATATATTAATGGCAAAATAAACTAAGAGTTACCTTAGTCTAAGCCATATTAATTTTTACATTAGGTGCCCATAAGTTGTCATTTGTGGACTTAAGAAAGGATCCAAACTTACCCCCGATGGGACTGGGGGTAACCATTAATTGATACAAATAAAAAAAACCAAGTTCTTAAACTTTATCAGGGTTGTCTTCACTAGCAGGAGGAGCAGCTTGGGATGAAGAGCCTTACAATAAAGAAGCCCCGGCCCCTCGGTGTCTTACACGTCTTCTTCGACACGAGCAGCAGGAACCTCACCTTCCGGTGAAGAGATATTTTGACTTTGTTGAGACTTCTCAATGGTCTCCTTAGTTTTTGCAATTTCGGCTTCCAAGTCAAAACCCTCTTGGCCCATTTTCGTCAATGTGTCGAGACGATAGTTCATATAAGCCCAGCTAACATCGACGAGTGCTTTGTCTTCAAGAGCTTCATAATCTTTCTCCCAAAGCTCAACTTCAGCTCTTAATTTATCCCTCTCAGTCACGGTAGCATCATGAGAGGCCTGTAAAGAAGCGAAGGACCTTTCCAGGAATTAGACCTTCTCCAAAGAGTTACGGAGATTTTCCTGGGTTTGGGTGAGCGATTGAACAAGTTCACCAGAATACTCCTCCTTCTGGTCCAATAAGACCTTCAGGCTCCTGATCTCTTCAGAGGCACGGGACAGCTGCTCTGCGAATGAAGACTCTAAGACACTCTTATCCTTGCCTACATGGTTCGAAGACGCCTTCTCAACGGTCAATTCTGCTGCCATCACCCTAACTTGCTGCTCCAAGGTACATTTTTCTTCCTCCACTGCCTCATTTTCAAGTTCCAGACTCTCGTACTGCTCTTTCCAATTGACCGCCTCAATACAGAAATCCCTTGCTGCCTGCTCCGCTTGGAAACCCTATTCATTAACTCTCTGCCTATAAGATTGATCTACAAAAGGAGATAAATTAGATACGAAAAGAAACGTATATGAACATAAGCAAAGGAAAACAAATTTTACCTTTAAAGAAGAGTGCACAATTTCATTCACCCAAGTAAGGGAACCATGGCTGTCCATCTTAGCTCTCTTAGTCGAGCCTATCAAGGGTTTCAACCATACGTCAACTTGGCCCGACTTTTTGAAAAGACTACCCGCTACTGGAACCTCTATCATCACCTTCCTCATATCCCCCCTGCTGGAAGACCCTACTTCTGCAACAGAAGGCGCGGAAGCAAGGATAGATGAAGGAGTCACGGGCAGAGAAGTCAGAGAGGCAGAAAACGTCACGGGAGCAGAAGCAACGACAGGAGAGGGAATAGTCATGGGAGCAGAAACTACAACAGGAGTAATTGAAAGAATTTCTTCAAGAGCATGAGGAGAGAAAATAGTAAGGGGAGCTTCATCAGTAATAGAACCAAAACCTTCACTTCACAGGAGGTCAACTGATTCACGAACGGGAGAGGGAGTTGCATCCTCGGGGGAAAATAGTTCAAATTCAGGCACGGGAGGGTCAATGACAGGTGCAGACTCGTTGTCAGAGACCACCTTCCTCCTACGTGAGCTATGGACTAGAGAACCCTCTTCTTCCTCGTCTTCCTCTAACGTCCTTGACCCACTTGCTTTTCTCTTTGAGAAGGAGGAACCAGAAATGATCTCTTGGGCCTTTTCCAAGGACAACTTTGGAATAGACACGGCTACAGCAGAAACTCCACGAGAAGGAAACCCTACCAAATGAAAGGGGTCAAATAAAGCTCAAAAGAGGGAAAAAGTAAAAATACAAAACTTCCCTTACTGTGAGTCTTAACTTTCCAACCAAACCTCCCAGAGAGGTATTTCCACAAACGTTCTTCTAATGGAGCGGTTAACAAGATTTTTTCTACCCGATCTCGAAAATCGGAGACATTCTCGACGGTTCCCATGATTGCTGCAAAGAAAAGAAATAGTTACGGTACTAATAAAGTATCTAAAACAAAAGGAAAGGAATGTGAGCAAAATTGTACTCACGTGCAAGATTCCGCTTCTCAGGGAAGGGGAGATTTTCTTCTCCTACTAAACCAGCAGTAGGAACAGCAACATACCGGAGGTATCACCCTCAGTCTTTATCATCATCAGGAATCACTAACACCCTTTTACTCCTAGCCGCGAGAGTAAAAACTCCCTGGCGGAATAGCATTGGAGAATAGAGGTGAATGAGATGATAAAAGGTAAAGGGAATCGAAGCTAAAGTAGCCAACTATCTAAGGCACGCAACAACTCGCCACACGAGAGGACCGACTTGTCCCAGACAAATTTTGAAGAATCGACAAAACTCGATGATAACGGGGTCGATAGGAGGCTTGAATACTAATGTGAAAGGATAGGTATAAACAAAAGAATACCCAGCCTTGTAAGAAGTTATTCTTTGATAACTATTGGGAACGACAACAGAAAAATTAGGCTTCCAGTAATAGTCCCTGCGTACAAGAGGCACTAGACCCTCAGTTATTTGGGTAGGGTACTTGTCCGCTCCGTCATGAGAAGACATTGAAGAAAGCTGATCCTTTAAAGCCTGACTATCCCTAGCAAAGGAAAATTCTGCAGGTACTATTTCATCGACCTCGGCTCACGCAGAGGTTCATTGTGTTCTTTACCTTTTGAAGAAGATCTCGAAGCCCTAGCCCTTGGAGAAGACAAAATGGCAGACCTAGAAGAAAATGGGGGAGTAACTTGAGAAGAAGAGGAACCCCTGGATGGAGTAGAGCCTAAACTCCTAAGCCTGCCTCCCCTCCTACTCCGTGTCGGAGCAGAAGAAGGAGTCAGATCATCTACGTTAATGACTTTCTTAGACTGGTTTGAAGAAGACATATTTATAAAGACAAGAATTTTTGCAAACAAGGAATGAAGGTTGGAAGTTTTTCGTGAAAGTAAAGAAAGGAAAAGGGGTATTTATACTCGAAGGCAACCGTCAAAAAAATGAAAAAAACAGTGATGTGAAAGTCATAATTGAAGTTGTCACTTCGTGACTGATGCAGCCGCAAAAAGCCCTAAACGGGGCTGAACAATTGCAGAACACAATCCGGGAATGCCACGTGGCACAGACATTAAATAGAAGTGACAAGCGACGCCTACGTTCAGAGATGTGTGCAATGTTACGAGTGAAGCGGCGGCAAAATATTCCCGCCATAAATGAGTATCCACTTACCAAGTAGTAATCGATAAATAAATGGTAAGTGGGGGGACTATCTGTATTGGTAAAAAAGAAGCTTCACACGTGTAATAATTGTGATGATTCAGCAATCTATGTGGAACAATGAAAGCATAAAAACTGATTGATAAGATGAAGAGATACGGTCAAGATGAATCCAAGCAGAATAAATGGCAGATTCGGAGATTTTTAGTTAATGAGACAAACGTTACACAACCTTCACGCAACAGTTACGGTTAATCACTGTAACGTTACATTAATTCCATTATTAGTCATTAATGCTCAATTACTGAAAAGGGCAGACGTTATGTTAAGAAATTCCCTATATAAGGGAGTAAAATATAACTTGTAAGACACATTGAGACTACTATTGCAATACATTTACCTTTTTGTGCATCATATTGCATTCCAATTACAAATTTCCTTGCAATTATTAGTTTATTCTTTGGTTATCAAAAACCCGTGTGCTTATTAAAATAGCTTTGGCAGAGAATCTAATTCTTTGGTTAAACAGTCACCATGATACTTCTGGAGCATGGACACATGGAATACTGGATGAACTGCCGATAACCCCAGAGGCAACGCAAGTCTATAAGCCACCTCTCCCACTCTCTCGAGAATCCCAAAAGGCCTGATATATCTAGGGCTCAACTTTCCCTTCTTCCCAAACCTCATGACACTCTTCATGGTGACACCCGCAACAACACTTTCTCCCCGACCATGAATACCACATCACGAACTCTACGGTCTGCATAACTCTTTTGCCTGGACTCAACTGTGGGAAGTCGATCTTGTATAATCTTGACCATGTCCAAGGCCTCCTGTACAAAATCCGTACCCAACAACCAAGCCTCCCCCGGCTCAAACTACCCAACTGGCGGCCGGCACCGCCTACCATATAATGCCTCATAAGGATCCATCTGAGTGCTCGACTGGTAGTTGTTGTAGGCGAACTCTCCAAGGGGAAAGAACTGATCCCACGATCCCCCAAAGTCTATAACACAAGCGCAGAGCATATCCTCCAGGATCTGAATAGTACGCTCGGACTGCCTATCCGTCTGAGGATGAAATGATGTGCTCAACTCCGCCCGCGTACCCAACTCACGTTGTACTTCCCTACAGAAGTGCGAGGTAAATTGAGTACCTCGATCAGAAATGATAGACACAAGAACACCGTGAAGACGATCTCCCGAATATAAATCTCAGCCAACCGCTCCGAAGAATAGGTAACTGCCACAGGAATGAAGTGTGCAAACTTAGTCAGCCTATCCACAATGACCCAAATGGAATCAAACTTCCTCTGAGTCCATGGGAGTCCAACAACAAATTCCATAGGGATACGCTCCCACTTTCACTCAGGAATCTCTATTTGCTGAAGCAAACCACCGGGTCTATGATGCTCATACTTCACCTGCTGACAATTCAGGCACCAATATACATAAGCAAATATATCCTTCTTCATCCTCCTCCACCAATAATGCTGCCATAAGTACTGGTAAATCTTGGCGGCGCCCAAGTGAATAGAATACCGAGAACTATTGGCCTCCTCAAGGATCAACTCACGAAGCCCATCAACATTAGGCACACACACGCGACCCTATATCCTCAAAACCCTATCATCTCCAACAGTAACCTGATTGGCACCACTGTGTCGCTTTGTGTCTCTAAGGACCAACAAATGAGGGTCATCATACTGCCGATCTCTGATACGCTCAAACAAGGAAACCCGAGCAACTGTGCAAGCTAGAACACTGATGGGCTTTGAAATATCCAACCTCACCAACTGATTGGCCAAAGTATGAACATCGGATGCTAGAGTCCTCTCACCGACTGGAATGAACGCAAGGCTGCCCATACTCGTTTCCTTCCTACTCAATGTGTCGGCCACCACATTGGCCTTCCCAGGATGGTACAAGATGGTGATATCATAGTCTTTCAAAAGCTCTAACCACATCCTTTGCCTCAAATTGAGGTCCTTTTGCTTGAACAAATATTGAAGGTTGCGATGATCCGTGAAAACCTCACACGACATGCCATAAAGATAGTGCCTCCAAATCTTCAGCGCATGAACAATGGCTGCCAACTCTAAATCATAGACAGGGTAATTCTTCTCATGAGCCTTCAACTGAAGAGACTCATATGCAATCACCCTGCCCTCCAGCATTAATACTGCTCTGAGCCCAACACGGGAGGCATCACAATATACCGTGTAAGATCCTGAACTTGATGGTAACACCAATATCGGTGTTGTAGTAAAAGTTGTCTTGTGCTTCTGAAAGCTCACCTCACACTCGTCTGACCATCTGAACGGGGAAACCTTCTAGGTCAACCTGGTCAACGGGGCTGCTATAGATGAAAACCCCTCCACAAATCGACGGTAATAACCCGCCAAACCAAAGAAGCTCCTGATCTTTGTGGCTGATGTAGGTCTATGCCAGTTCTTGACTGCCTCAATCTTCTTAGGATCTACCTGAATTCCCTCTGTTGATACAGCGTGGCCCTAGAAAGCGGCTGAATCCAACCAAAACTCACATTTCAAAAATTTAGCATACAATTGACTATCCCTCAGAGTCTGGAGCACTATCATAAGGTGTTGCTCATGCTCCTCCCGACTGCGGGAGTATATCAAGATGTTATCAATAAACACAATCACAAAGGAATCAAAATAAGGCTTGAACACTCGGTTCATCAAATCCATAAAAGTTGTTGGGGCATTGGTCAACCCAAAGAACATCACCAAAAACTAATAGTGCCCATATCGCGTCAAAAATCTGTCTTAGGGACATTGGATGCCCTAATCCTCAACTGATGGTAGCAAGATCTCAAATCAATCTTTGAAAACACCTTAGCACCCTGAAGCTGATCAAATAAATCATCAATCCTCGGCAACGGATACTTGTTCTTGATGGTGACTTTGTTCAGCTACCGATAGTCTATACACATCCTCATAGACCCATCCTTCTTATTCACAAACAAAACCGGTGCACCTCAAGGCGATACACTAGGTCTAATGAAGCCGTTATCGAGCAAATCCTGTAACTGTTCCTTCAATTCTTTCAACTCTGGTGGAGCCATCCGGTATGGCAGAATGGATATGGGTTGAGTGCCCGGAGCCAAATCAATATCCCTATCGGGTGGCATCCCTGGCAGGTCTGCAACAAATACCTCTGGAAACTCACTAACAACATACACAAAATCGATAGAAGGAACCTCCACACTATAATCATGAACATAAGCCAAATAGGCCAAACACCCCTTCTCGTCCATAAGTTGAGCCTTCATATAAGAAATAACCATGTTGGTAGAATGGTCATGAGTCCTTAAACACTCTAATAGAGGCAACCCCAGCAAGGCTAAGGTCACCGTCTTGGCGTGATAGTCAAAAATAGCGTGATAAGGTAACAGCCAATCCATGCCCAATATAACATCGAAATTAACCATATCGAGGAGTAGTAGATCTACACTGGTCTCAAAACTCCCAATAGTGTGGTACGAATGATATACACGATCTAAGACAATAGCATCCCACACATGTGTGGACACATATACAGGGGTACTCAAAGAATCACGAGGCACAACCAAATATGAAGCAAAATAAGATGACACATAGGAGTATAGTAGACTTCGGATCCAATAGAACTGAAGCATCTCTAGTGTAAACTGAAATAATACCTGTAATAACAGCATCGGATGACTCAGCCTTAAGTCTGGATGGAAAAGAATTACATCGGGGATGGGCCCCACCACTCTGAACCATATCCCTAGGACGGCCTCTAGCTGGCAGGCCTCCACCTCTAACAATTTGGCCCCTATCTTTAACTGTCTGACCCCTGCCTCTTGCTGGATGAGCAGGCGGTGTAGCAACTGGTGCCGGAACCATGGCACGAGAACTCTAATGTTGTGGCTGAACACCCAATAATCTCGGACATGTCCTCCTGATATGCCCATAACCACCACACTGGAAATATCCATCCTAATATTGTGGCTGAGGAAAGTGAGACTGACCCGAGCGGGCCGGCTGACCACGGTAATAACTCTGAATAGGAGCTTCTGGTGCATTATAGGCTGACTGCCCAGAAGAAGGTACATAAGAACCACGACTCCTTGAAGCACTGTGGGATGCCTGAAGCGCTGAATGGAACGGCCTGGAAGGATGGCCTCTACCAAAAGTACTTTTGTCTCCAGGCGAGGCGTCGCTGAATCCGCCGGAATGACGAGGCCTCTTGTCTGAACCCTGACCTCCCTATCCAAGAACCATCTCGACTCGCCTGGCATCATTGGCAGCATCCTGAAATAAAATCTCGCTCCCAGTCTCCTTAGCTATCTACAATCTAACAGGCTGAGCAAGTCCCTCAATAAACCTCCTCTCTCTCTCTCTCTCTCTCTCTCTCTCTCTCTCTCTCTCTCTCTCTCTCTCTCTCTCTCTATCTCTCTATCTCTCTCTCTCTCTCTCTTAGTAGGAAGCAGAAGAATAGCATGAATGGCCAAATCCACAAAACGAGTCTCATGCTGAGTAAAAATCATGCTGCCCTGCTGGAGATGCTCGAACTGACGGCGGGGCTCCTCTCTCAAGGTGATAGGCAGAAACTTCTCTAAGAAGAGATGAGAGAACTGGTCGAAGGTAAGAGCAGGCGACCCAGCTGGTCTGGTCAACAAATAATCCCTCCACCATTTCTTGGCGGAACCAGTCATCTGAAAAGCAGCAAAGTCGACCCCATTGGTCTCCAATATACCCATGTTCTGAAGAACCTCGTGACAGCTATCAAGATACTCACGGGGATCATCTGAAGTAGCACCACTGAAATGAACTGGAAAGAGCTTGGTAAATCTATCCAATCTTCATAAGGCCTCAGAAGACATAGTTGACCCATCACCGGGCTGTGCCGCAGTAATCGGCCGAACTACTCCGACTAGATGAGTTGCTGGAGTCTGAAACTGGGGAGCCATCTGCTCCGGAGTGTGAGTAGTAGGATTCTTGGCTCCTCCTCCAGCCTGAGATACGGTTGGTGCCATAGGGAGTGCGCTAGTCTGGGCCACACTCTCCTTAAGGCTCGCTAATCGGACCAAAGCATCCTGAAGCACTAGGGTGGCAATAAACCCCTCCGGGACCTGAGCTGGTCCCGCAGGAATAGTCTGAGCTGGAACATCCTCATCGAACTCTACCTGAGGCTCCACATCTTGGGCTGCTGCTCAGGCTCTAGGCTGAGCCTTGCCCCTGCCTCGGCCTCTAGCACCGCCTCGGCATTGACCTATGCCCCTCGTAGGAGCTGTTGCTGGAGGCTCTGGTTGCTGCTCAGCTGAATAAGTGATACGCGTTCTCACCATCTGTGAGAGAATAAGAATTGGATAGTTCAATCAGTATTGAGAAAACAAAATCGCACGACAGAGTTGACAAAAGTGAAATTTGTTCCTAACTTTATAGCCCCTATAGATAAGTACATACGTCTCCGTACCGATATCCCAGACTCTACCAAGCTTGTTCGTGAATTGTGAGACCTAGGAAACCTAGTGCTCTGATACCAACTCGTCACGACCCAAAATTTCCACCGTCGGGACCGTGATGGCGCCTAACATCACACTTGCCAGGCAAGGAAACGTTAGAGGTTATTTAGCCATTTATTTCAATTCTTAGTAATTATCAGTAATCAGAAAAAATAAAGCGAAATAAATGTGAAGATTTATAGATATCGATTTCATTTACATGCTACTTCTACCCAGAATTCGGAGTCACAATTGATGAACACACTATGATTTTTCTACAATCAATTGTCTGAAAGAAATTACAACTTTTGGAAATAAAGAAATAAAAAGATAAACAGTAACATAGAGGTGTACAACCAATCCTTAAGTGAAATGCAAAATTATCGAATAACTTACACAGTCGGAGAATAATACATAAACACATAAATTGTTGCGGCTCGATCCCACCGTACATATCAAAATCCACCCTTATTTCTTCTTAATAACATAAACAATAAAATATGAATAAAATATTGCGGCGCGCAACCCGATCCCACCATATCATAATAAACACAATCACGATTCACCCTTATATCACCACATTCCACCCTTATTTCACTTGTTGCGGCGTGCAACCCGATCCCACCGTATAATAGCAATTCACCATTATTCCACTTATATATACCACCCTTATTCCACATGTTGCGGCGTGCAACCCGATTCCACCATATAATATCAATTACACAGAGTGTACAGAAGTTTCACAAAATTAACACAAGGCCCTTACCAACACTTGGAATTTAGAACAACGAAACTGAGAACCTTATAATCAATAAAACTCTAGAAAAATAATACTACTCAGCGAGACCAACCCGGAATATCACAAAAATGCCGATAAGAACAACTTAAGAAATTAGGGATGGAATTACAAGTAGACATGTAACAACTAAAGCAAGGAAGAAACAATATAAAGAGAACGAAAAGAAACAGGAAAAAACATATAAATTGGTGGCGCATAGGTACTCGTCACCTCATGTATACGCGTTCACATGATTTTTCATATAACAAATAAGGTAAAGATTCCTAAACCATCAAGTCAAGGTTAGACACAACACTTTACTCGATACACAGGCCACTCACTACTCAATTATCATTTCTCCTCTAGATTCCACATCCAAACCACTCGTATCTAGCCATAATTAACTTAATAACATCAAATATTACTAAAGAAATCAATTTCAATACATAAATTTAGGTTTCCCAAACTTTCCCCCAAAAAGTCAAAAAACGACCCTGGGCTCGCTTGGTCAAAACTCGAGGTTCGGACCAAAATTCATTCACCCCCCAACCCAAATATGTAATTCGCTTCGGAAGCCGACCCCAAATAGAGGTCTAAATCTCCAATTTGCAACCCCCCCCCCCC
>ML244948.1:53797-64763 GCA_005239495.1 Nicotiana undulata
CCCACACACACACACACACACTCACACACACAAATTCTTCCAAAATCCCTAATTTCTACCATGAAAGAACAAGGTTTAGGACTAGGAATTTGATGGATGATGATGGAAATTGAAGGAAATGAGTTAAAGGATACAAACCTATGAATTAGTGTTGAGTTTCCCCTTCAAAATCGCACATAGTTCGAGCTTTAATGAAGTGTTTGTGAAAAATTGGAGGAATCCCATTTTGGTTATGTTTTAAGTGTTGGGCAGCAGGCCTTCTTCGCGTTCGCGAAGGGCCTGCCGCAATCGCGAAGCAGTGGCTCTATTAGACTACGTGTTCGCGAGATACTCTTCGCGTTCGCGGAGTCTTATTCCCACCAGCCTACGCGTTCGCGAGCCATGTGCCGCGTTCGCGATGAGTATGGTCAGTTCCCTTTCCCCAGGTCCCATATCTTCGCGTTCGCGGTAAACTGGTCGCGTTCGCGAAGGGTAATACCCCCGTTGCTCCGCGTTCGCGACCTAGCCTTCATGTTCTCGAAGAAGAATTTTGCACACAGTCCAGTTCGCTCTTCGCGTTCACAAGAGTTCCTTCGCGAACGCGAAGAAGAAGACACCAGATGATAGCTCAAGCACTAAAACCAAATTTTCTAAGTTCACAACATCCCGTAGCCTATTCGAAACTCAAAAGAGCCCTAGGGCTCCAAACCAAACATGAAAACAAGTCCTAAAACCTCATACAAACTTGCTCGAGCAATCAAATCTCCAAAATAACACCTAGAACTATGAATTTAGCACCAAATTGAATGAAATTTTCAAGAAAGCTTCCAAAACCTCTATTTTCACAACTGAATGTCCGAATCACGTTAAACTGACTCTGTTTCTTACCAAACTTCACAGACAAATCATAAATACTATATTGAACCTGTACCGGACTACGGAACCAAAATACTTGTCTGGTATCAAAAAAGCCAAACATTAACAGATTCTTAAAACCATTTAATTTTTAGACTTTTAATTTTCTACAAAAATTCATATCTCGAATTAGGGACCTCGGAATTCGATTCCGGGCATACGCCCATGTCTCATATTTCAATTTGGACCCACCGGAATCGTCAAAATACGGGTCCGAGTCCGTTTACTCAAAACGTTGACCGAAGTCGACTAAAATCAATTTTTTTAAGGCAAAAATTATTATTTTCATCAACTTTCAACATAAAAGCTTTTCGGAAACACGCTCGGACTGTGCATGCAAATCGAGGAGGGTAAAAATAATTTTTTTTAAGGCTAAAGAGCACAAAATTGAGTTCTGAAACATAAGGTGACCCTTTGGGTCATCACACTAATGCTATAAATTTGGCCACCTTCTATTTCTCCAACCATTGGACTAAGGGAATAAAACTAATCCTTATACATTTAGAAATCTTGGAACCAACAAACTGATTAGTGCTCAAGATGGAAGACATATTATGCCAAGCGCTGCAATTTACTAGGGTCCAGCTTCTGTTCCTTCTTCACATTAAGCATTTGAGAAGCTGGATCCAATACCCAACCCAATTTGTATGATATAACAACATACAAATTAAAAATAAATTTCGTACAAATTTGATACATCCTCAACAACATATAAACTAAAGATAAATTACATCCAACTAATTATATATTATACAACTTATCTACAACGTTCATACATTATTTCTACCCAGTTAAATATAACTATAATATCATACGACTTGAATACAATTTTTATACAATATGTCTTTTGTATATTTCGTACCTAATTTATACATAGTAAAAATAAATTTCATACAACTAATTATATATTATACAACTTTCATACATTATTTTTACCCAGTTAAATATAAATACAATATCATACAACTTAAATATTTTTATACAAATTTATACAATATATCTTTTGTATATTTTGTATCTGATTTGTATATATTTTATATGTGGTGTGTGCTTCTTCCTCTCTAATATTTCAATCAAAACTTACTTTCTTAATACAATTTTGATACATATCAAAATAACTATGTAAAAAGATAGTATTGATAACTTAAATACAAATTTTATACAACAGTTCATATATTATACAACTATTTTTAAACTTTCATACAAAATTCAAATAAAAATATATATAACTACAACATAATATAGTTTACATACAATTATACTACAACTTTACTACAATTTCGTAAGTATATTGTATGTCATGTGTTCTTCTTCTTCTTCGAGCTTCAATCTGAAATTCAACCAAAATCAAGTCTAATATTCACCAATACACCCTCAAAATTGAGACATAAACTCAAAACAATATTCCCAATTGTTTGCAACAACATCCAATCCAAACAAATAATGATTTTTGAAAATCCAAATTCGATTTCAAAGCTTCAAAGCTTTTTAGTGGCTGTCAATGGTGGAGAGTCAAACGCCTTCAAAATTTATTGACTGACAAATTCAATATGAACACCAATTGTGCAACATGAAAGGAAATTTCTAAGTTAAAACGATTGAAATCCATTGATGAAGTCCATTAAAACTCTATACAACATGAAAGCATAAAAAACAGAGAACATCAAATGAAGAAAATTTGGGGGGAAAACAGAGAAGGAGAGTACAGAGACGAAGAGAGACAGAGAGAGATAGATAGAGAGAGAGAGGCGGAGAGAGAGAGTGGGCAAGTATTGTCATGACCCAATAATCACAGGTCATGATGGCACCTAACTTGACCCACTAGGTAAGCGAATTAAGAAAAGAAACACCCAAATATACTTATCGAAAATGAAAATAGGATTTATCGGAACTTTTACAAATTTACCCAAGATTGGGTAGTATGACTCATGAGCTTCTAAAACTTAGAATATACAAAGCTTGTATAAATAAATACACGTTCTGTTTGAAAATTACACGAACATATTAATAATGTCTAAAACTACCAAGGACAAGTGGAAGCTTCTATACAGAATACACGAATATCTTCAGGGTCAGCCCCCAACTTCTTCAGCAGCTCCGCTCCAACAGTCTGCACAGAGTGTGCAGAAGTGCAGTATCAGTACAACCGACCACATGTACTGGTAAGTATCTTGACTAACCACGTCAAAGTAGTGATGAGATCTTTTGTTAAAAGATACTCCTTAATAAACACTATAATGTAAACTAGCAATAGAACTACATACAAAATAATAGAATAGAGTACACAAATGCGACTATAACTGGAAATAAAGGAGTTTCAGAAAGAATCACAATTTAACAGTTTCCAACATCTCAACCGGCCCTTTCCTTAGAACGAAAGCCCATGAACCACGACAATCATCTCATATGCTTTCACAGTGTGATAAAGTATCAAGACATCCAATCTAACGGCACGGCAACACCCTTCGTGCATTTATCTCATCCTCACCATATATGCGTAAAACAATACCAACCAAATGATAGAAATACCGACAATAAAAATGACAAGGAAAGGAATATTCAAGCGGTAATAACAAATGAGAATGCACAGAAGAACATCGGTAATAGACTAAGCAGAGAGCACAGAGGTAATGACCACATTAGGAAAAAGGGGTTATAATTTCAATCAAATAGCATGATGGAGGCCTAAGTACAAATATAGAAAGCAATAAAGAAACACATGATCTTCATAAGTTAACAAGTAAGGACATTGAGGACTAGCATGGTGGAAGGCTTACACTAAGGTGCAACAACATGAGTATAATTATAAAAGCAGGAAATAGGCATGGCATGTGCAAGTTAAACAAGTAAAAGACATGGAAAACAAAACAACAATTGAGATAGAGGTCAAGTACGGGACAATAACAACATATCACACAAAATATATAATGGAGACAATGAAAAATCAAGGTAAAGGAGGAAATGTATACACAGAAAACAGATATCATTGTAACGACCCGGCTGGTCGTTCCGAGAGTTTAGCCCTGTTTCCCTTGTTTCAGATTTTTCATGTGTCATTTAACCTATTTATGTTATGTTTCTTTAGTTGGTTCGGGTTCGGAGTGGTCGTGGTGAGAATTGAGACACTTAGTCTCTTAAATGAGCTTAATAGTTGGAAAAGTCAACCCGGAGTTGACTAGTTGGTAAATGACCTCGGAATGTAGATTTTATGGCTCGGATAGCTTTGTTAGGTGATTTGGGACTAGGGAGTGGAATATGGTTTTGATGTCCGGTGTAGAATTAGGCTTGAATTGGCGAAAGTCACTTTTTGGCGATTTCCGGTCAGTGGTGGAATATAGGCTATCGGGGTCAGAATGGAATTCCGGAGGTTGGAGAAGGTTCGTAGTGTCAATTTGAGCATGTGTGCAAATTTTTAGGTCATTCGGATGTGTTTTGGTTGGTTTCGGCATCGTTGGTGATTTTCGGAAGATTTAGGATTCTTAGGCTAGAATCATGAGTCGAGTTTGTGTTTCGATGTTATTTTGAGTGTTCCGAGGGTTCGAATAAGTTTGGGTGATGATTTATGACGTGTTGGTATATTTGGTTTGGGCCCCGAGGGGCTCGTAACTAATTTCGAATGGATAACGGAGGTTTGGACTTGAAAAATGCAACAAAGTTGCTGCTAGTGCCCGTTTACTGGTGTGGCCGCACCTGCGGATGGGGAGTCGCAGGTGCGATGGACCTTGTGCAGATGCGAAAGAGGTAGATCTGGTCAAGTTGCAGGTGCGGATGCCTGGTTGCACCTGCGAGCCCGCAGGTGCGAGAATAGGGTCGCAGATGCGGAAGTCGGACTTAAGTCATGGTCGCAGGTGCGCATCTAGGACCGCATGTACGGGTCCGCAGGTGCAGTGGTCGCTGGGCAGAAAGTACAAAAAGGGTGCCTTCGCAAAATTTCACTCATTCTTCACCATTTGTGGACGGTTTTGGAGCTTTGAGCGGTGTTTTTAAGAGGAAATCAAGGTTATCAATTGGGTAAGTTACTTGGGCTTCATCTTTTGTGTTTGTGATGATTTTTCTACTTTTAGTCATGAAAATTGGTAGGAATTAAGGAAGAAATTTGGGAGATTAGGGCTTGAAATTTGGGGATCTTAATGTGAGGATTTAAGGGGTCATTTGCTGTCGTATTTTGATGTATTTGGTATGTATGGACTCGTGAGAGTATAAGGATTCTAGTTTTGCAATCTTTATCGGATTCCGAGAGTGGGCCCGAGGTTCAGGGTTGGCCAATTTCGGGAATTGTGCCTAATTTTGATAATTGTCGAATGGGTTTTTCTCCCTAGCATGTGATGTTATTAATCTGATTTTCATAGACTCGGAGCATTTGGGAGCCGATTCGAGGGGCAAGAGCATTGCGGAATAGTTTTCCGGCCGATTTGAGGTAAGTAACGATTGTAACTCTTGACCTGAGGGTATGAACCCCGGTATTTATATTGTTTTGGTAAATAAGGTAACGCACATGCTAGGTGACGAGCGTGTGGGCGTGCACCGATAGGGATTGCGACTTGGTCCGTCCCGTAGCGACTATTAAGCCGCGTATTCGATTTGAAACCTTATGATATCCTGTATTTTAGAAATTTATACTTGTTTATGGGATGTAAGCCATGTTTGGGGCCTTGTGCCAATCTGTTTAGACCCTCAGGGGTATTTTTACACTATTCTCACACTATCCTGATAGAACATTCGTGAACTCAGTCATGTTTACTACTTGTTGTTATTTTCACTATTATCACGTTGTTTCAAAACTCTAAGAGGTATTTTGAGATAAGTCTCGTGAGTTGAGATGGGTTGCCCGAGTGGCTTGTGAGAATGACTGAGTGAGGCTGAGACCCGAGTGTGTGAGGATAGTTATGGATCGGATGCACGTCGCAGCAATACATCTATTATATGAATCGGGCTGCACGCCGCAGCAATATATATATTATATGGATCGGGTTGCATGCCACATCAATATATATTATATGGATCGGGATGCACGCTGCAACAATATATATTATGTGGATCAGGTTACACGCCACAGCAATATAGCGCTTGGGCTGTAGGAGCCCCTCCGGAGTTTGTACACCCCCAGTGGGCGCAGTTGACTATTATATGGATCGAGCTGCACGCCGATTAGGCTACAATGAAGCGCGCATTAGGCTACAGATGGCCAGAGAGACAGGTACTGGTATTTCATTTCAGGAGGCGGCCAATGTGGTCAGGCGGATTGAGATGGTCTTATCACAGGGCAGTGGTCAGGGGTTTGACAAGAGGCCTCGTCATGTTGGTCGATTCAGTACAATGACCCACACCGCATCCACAATGACCCACACCGCATCAAACTTCCTCTGAGTCTGTGGGAGCCCAACTATGAAATCCATGGTGATACGCCCCCACTTCCACTCAGGAATCTCAATCCGCTGCATCAAACCACCGGGTCTCTGGTGCTCGTACTTAACCTACTAACAGTTCAAGCACCGAGCTACATATTCCACAATATATTTCTTCATTCTCCGCCACCAATAATGCTTCCGCAAATCCTGGTACATCTTTGCGGCGCCCGGATGAATGGAATACCGGGAACTATGGGCCTCCTGCAATATCAACTCACGAAGTCCACCAACATCAGGCACACAAATACGGCCCTGCATCCTCAGGACTCCATCATCATCAACTGTAACCTGCTTGGCACCTACGTGTCGAACCGTATCCCTAAGGACACATAAAATGAAGATCATCATACTGCCGGTCACGAATACGATCAAACAATGAATAATGGGACACGGTATAAGCTAAAACGCTGCCAGTATCAGAAACATCCAACCTCATGAACCGATTGGCTAAAGCCTGAACATCTAAAGCAAGTGGTCGCTCCCCGATCGAAATATAAGCAAGACTACCCATGCTGACTGACTCCCGGCTCAAAGCATCGGCTACCACATTGCCTTCCCCGGATGATATAAGATGGTAATATTGTAGTCTTTCAACAACTCTAACCATCTTCTATGCCTCATATTCAACTCTTTCTGCTTGAACAGATATTTCAAACTCTTATGATCTGTGAACACCTCACATGACACACCATACAAATAATGTCTCCAAATCTTCAACGCATGAACAATGGTTGCTAAATCTAAATCATGAACCGGATAGTTCTTCTCATGAACCTTCAACTGACGTGAGGCATAAGCTATAACCTTGTCATCCTGCATCAACACTACACCAAGTCCAACTCGTGAAGCATCACAATACACGGTATATGGCCCTGAACCTGTGGGAAAAACTAACACTGGTACCGTGGTCAAGGCCGTCTTGAGCTTCTGAAAGCTCACCTCACACTCATCTGACCACCTGAACTGGGCACCCTTCTGAGTCAATCTGGTCATCGGAGCTGCAATAGATGAAATCCCTCCACAAACCGATGGTAATAACCTGCTAATCCCAAGAAACTTCGAATCTTCGTAGCTGAGGTGGGTCTAGGCCAATCTTTGACTGCTGAAATCCTTGGGATCCACCCAAATACCCTCGGCCGACACAACATGGCCCAGAAATGCAACCGAACTCAACCAGAACTCACACTTCAAAATTTTGGCATACAACTGATTGTCCCTCGGAGTCTAGAGAATGACTCGAAGGTGCTGCTCGTGCTCCTCCCGGTTGCGGGAGTAAATCAAAATATCGTCAATGAATACAATCACGAACAAATCCAAATAAGGCCTGAACACTCGGTTCATCAACTCCATAAAGGCATCCAGGGCATTTTTCAGCCCAAATAACATCACCAAGAACTCATAATGACCATACCGAGTGCGAAAAGTTGTCTTAGGGACATCAGACGCCCTAATCCTCAACTGATGGTAGCCAGATCTCAAGTCAATCTTTGAAAACACTGTGGCACCCTGAAGCTGGTCAAACAAATCATCAATCCTCGGCAAAGGATACTTATTCTTAAGAGTAACCTTGTTCAATTGTCGGTAATCAATACACATTCTCATTGTGCCATCTTTCTTCTTAACAAACAACACTGGCGCACCCCAAGGAGAAACACTAGGCCTAATAAAGCCTTTAGCTAGCAAATCTTATAACTGATCCTTCAAATCCTTTAACTCTGGCGGGGCCATACAATATGGCGGGGTAGAAATGGGCTGAGTGCCCGGAGCCAAATCAATTCAAAAGTCAATATCCCTGTCGGGTGGAATACCCGGCAGGTCAACAGGGAATACCTCTGGAAACTCACGGACAATGGGCACAGACTCCATAGGAGGAACCTCGGCACTAGAATCACAAACATAAGCCAAATAGGCATAACAGCCCTTCTCGGCCATGTGCCGAGCCTTCATATATGAGATAACTCTGCCGGAAGAATGACTAGGAGTCCCCCTCCACTCCAATCGGGGTACTCCCGGTAAGGCCAAGGTCACAGCCTTGGCGTGACAGTCCAGAATAGCATGATAGGGAGATAACCAATCCATCCCCAAAATGACATCGAAATCAACCATATCAAGAAGTAAAAGATCAACACGGGTCTCAAGACCACCAATAACCACTATATATGACAGGTAGACTCGATCTACCACAATAGAATCACCCACCGGTGTTATATACAAGAGTACTCAGGGAATCACGGGGCATAATCAAATAAGGAGCAAAATATGAGGACACGTAGGAAAATGTGGACCCCGGATCAAACAACACCGAAGCATCTATGCTACAAAATGAAATCGTACCTGTAATGACTACATCGAAGGCCTCATCCTCAGTCCAGGCAGGAATAGCATAGCATCGGGGTTGAGCCCCACCAATATGAACATCCCTGGGTCGACCTACTGCGGGCTGACCTCTACCCCTCAAAGCCTGTCCTCCACCTCTAACTATCTGGCCTCCACCTCTGGCACCCCGACCTCCACCCCTAGCTAGCTAAGGGGGTGGGGGTGCACCTGGTGCGGGAATCATAGCACGGGAACCCTGATCCTGAGAACCGCTAAAAACTCAGGGCAGAACCTGGAAATGTGCCCCATACCCCCGCAAGTATAACAAGATCTTTGCTGCTATGACTAATGGCCCTAAAACTGTCCCTGTCGACCCGAATAACCACCCTGGAAGCTCTGAATCGGCAGTGCACTGATAGGAGCTGGCGGTGCACTACGGGATACCTGGAGTGCTGATTGGAAAGGTCTGGGAGGATGACCTCTGCCAAAAGAATCTCTGCCTCCAGATGAGGAACCACTGAATCGGCCAACATGAAGAGGCCTCTTGTCAAACCCCTGACCACTGCCCTGTGATAAGACCATCTCAATCCGCCTGACCACATTGGCCACCTCCTGAAATGAAATACCAGTACCTGTCTCTCTGGCCATCTGTAGCCTAATCAGCTGAGCTAACCCCTCAATAGCATGTCGGGCCAAAGTGATAAATTGGGTCTCATACTGGGTGACTGTCATAGAGCCCTACTGGAGACGCTCAAACTGCCTCCAAAGATCCTCTCTATGGGTAACTGGTAGAAACTTCTCCAAGAAAAACTCGGAGAAATGAGCCCAAGACAAGGGCGGAGATCCAGCTGGCCTGGTCAAGCAATAGTCCCTCCACCAAGTCTTGGAGGTACCAGAAAGACGGAATGTAGCAAAGTCGACCCCGTTGGTCTCCACGATCCCCATGTTCCGAAGAACCTCATAGAAACTGTCTAAGAAATCATGGGGGTCTTCTGATGGTGCACCACTGAAAGTAGTCAGAAACAACTTGGTGAACCGATGAAATCTCCATAAAGCATCAACAGACATAGTTGCTCCCTCAACTGCCTGTGCCACAATACCCGACTGAGCTACTCCACTTGTCTGAGGTGTTGGAGTCTGGATTTGAGAAGCTAACTGCTATGGTGTGCGGGTAGCAGGAGTCTGGGGCCCTCCCCCAGTCTGAGAGACGGCTGGTGTTGTAGGAAGTAGACTGGCCTGATCCACGCTCTCCATAAGGCCCACTAAGCGGACCAGAGCGTCCTAAAGTACTGGGGTGGCAATGAATCCCTCTGGGACCTGAGCTGGTCCAACCGGAACCGTCTGAGCAGAAACCTCACTGGCAAAGTCTACCTGTGGGTCCTCTACTGGGGCTGCTGCTCTAGGCTGAGCCTTGCCCCTGCCTCGGCCTCTAGCACGGCCTCGGCCTCTCCCTCGGCCCCTCATAGGAGCTGCAACTGGAGGATCGGGCTGCTGATCGGTAGATGAGGAAGCACGCATTCTCTCCATCTGTGAGAGAATAGAATAGAAACTCAATTAGCATTTAGAATTCAAATCGCACGACAGAGAAGAATAGATGTGAAGTTATTACTAACTTTGCAGCCTCTGAGGGATAAGTAAATACGTCTCCGTACCGATCCTTTAGACTCTACCAAGTTTGTCCGTGACTTGTGAGACCTAGGCAACCTAGTGCTCTGATACCAACTTGTCATGACCCAAAATTTCCACCGTCGGGACCGTGATGGCGTCTAACGTTGAACCCGCTAGACAAGCCAACGTATTTAATCATATTTATTAAAACCTTTATTATCAAATAAGAACAAGTGAAATAAGACTTTTTCAATAAATAAAAGCTCGAACTGGGATCAAAATAAAGAAAATACATAATTAAATCCACAAGCATAATAGAATACTCAATTTAGCCAGCCCAGATCTTTGGAGTCATAACTCACGGATGGTCTAAAAGTAGTACACAAAATAGTCTGAAATAAATAATGCATATGTTTCTGAAGTACTAAATCAGAAATAAAAATGGAGTAGGGAAGGGGACGCCAAGGCCTGCGGACGCCTGCGGGTCTACCTCAATGTCTCCGGTGGACTGAAGGAAGCCTCCTCGATCAGTGTATGCAAGGTCTTGTACTGGGATCTACACAACATAAAGATGTGCAGGTGTAGTATCAGTACAACCGACCCCATGTACTGAGTAAGTGCCGAGCCTAACCCCGGCGAACAAGTGACGAGGCTAGGACACGACAAATAATATCACATGTTGATGAGTGGTGATTTTACCACTCATTTTAGCCTTTTCTCATTAGCTTTTGTATTGTTAA
>ML244950.1:0-24383 GCA_005239495.1 Nicotiana undulata
TAAACACACAATTGCCTGGAAAGGGTCTCAGCTATACCAATCTCAACAGAGTATCTTTGACAACAATATTCATTCTCAATCAATAATTTAAGTCTCATTCTTTCACCACAACCAACAACATACTGTTACAAATAATGGCAATTTCATAATATAAAAGACATGGAAGAAAAGCTACAATTACTATCACGTTAGACTCACAGTCATGCTAGACTCTCATCACATAGGTACTCGTCACTCTACCTATGCAACGAACATGCTTAACAAGTAAACACATAGCAAACAATATCTATTCCCTCACCGAAGTTAGGCAAGTCACTTACCTCGGGTCCAAAATAGAGCGATCAACCCTCTAACACCGCCTTTCCTTTATAATCCGGCTCCGAAACGATTCTAGACATGTTCAACTCAAGTATATCAATAATGATTCAATAACTCAAACCCATAGCCTAATTACCCATTTCTAATCATTCTTCCTAAAATTCCAAAATTTGACCCCGGGCCCACGTTGTCGAAACTCGAGGTTCGGACCAAAACCTGATCACCCATATCCCCACGATTAAGAATATACAATTTGTTGTAAGATTCGACCCCAAATTGGGGTTGAATCACCCAAAAAATACCAAAAACCTAACACTACCCAAAAACCCAATTTCTACCTTAATTTCTATGTTTTTAGGCCTAGAATTTAGTGATTAATTGATGAAAGTAAGGGAAAAATGATGTTAAGAACACTTACCTATGGAGCTATGGAGGTTGGAGGGCTTGAATTTCGTCTATGGAGGTTTTGGGGAAGAAGGAGGAAGTGAGAAAGGGTGAAATCCCGTAATGAAGTCTGTTTTGGAGTTAATAAAATAACTGGGCAATTTTCGCACCTGCGGAAGGGGGCTCGCACCTGCGGTATCGCAGGTGCGGAAAAGGTATCACACCTGCGGACTTGGGCCAGCCCAGAAGGGGCCGCAACTGCGAAAAAAGGAATCGCTCATGCGGAGTCGCCCTTGCGGTGCCTGGGTCGCACCTGCGAGAAGGGTCGCACCTGCGAGGCTGGGACCGCAGGGGCGGTCCCGCACCTGCGGCTGGGCAACCGCACCTGCGGTCACACCAGCTGCTGTGCACCAGCAAAGGTTTCTTCTGATTTTTGGCCTCGCGCGGGGTCCGGGAGGCACCTGGCCCACCCGAGCCCCCGTCCAAATATACCAACAAGTCCTAAATCACTAAGCGGACTCGCTCGAACTTTCGGAACACGAAAAACAACAGCGGAACTCGAAATCAAACCCCAAAACTTATTTAATCAAATCTTAAGAACTTTACAATTCTAGAATTCACTTCAATACGTCGAACCGGCCTAAACTGCTCGGAATGACTTCAAACTTTGCAGATAAGTTATAAATGACACCACAGAACTATTCCTGGTCTCAGAATCTCATTCGGACCTCGGGAACATAACATCACTTTCAAAGTTGCATTTCAAATTCTTCAAAACCTCAAAACCTCAAAACCTCATTTTTGATCCGAAACCACTCAATTCACGCCCGTTTTACCCCAAATTCCACAGATAAGACAAATAGTANTGAAATGTTGACCAAAGTCAATTATATTCATTTATTAATTATCAAAACTCATTCTTTTGTCAGATTTTCACATATAAGCTTCCCGACTACACGCTCGGGCTGCGCACGCATATCGAGGTGAGACTAACGGAGGCTCTCGGAGCCTCAGAACACAGATATAACTTAAATTATATAAGATGACCTTTTGGGTCATCACAAGGATAATCAGAATTGCATACGAGAATAGTCCAGAAACATATTGAACAACAATCTTCAGAAGTGAAAACACATGTAAGTAGAAGTGAAAAGATAGGGGTTTGGTAACTCACCAGTTAAGTGAAACAAGAAAGAAAGGAAGCCCATAGTGTTATGAATATCAACAAAAGAGCAAGAACCTGGAATTTCTGGCCTTGGCTTTCAGCCGGTCAGGAACCAAAGTGCAGAACAAGATTTTTAAAGAGCAAAGAGCACACAACTTTAATTTTTAGTAATTTTCTTAATGATTCGAGAGCTGTTTCAAAGGGGAGTGGGTATGGGTTTATATAGTGTAGAAATTAAACACATAAACATGAAAAATCATCAGCCAAACACTTAGAAAGGAAAGGAATCAAAATAAGTAATGAAAAGAGAAAATTTCAAAACCCTAATTTTAGGTAAAGTACACAAATCGACAGAAATCTAAAGTAAATAAAAGGTCACATGCTGCATAGAATAAGATTAACATAGACAGAAATACCATTTAAAATCAAAGAATCAAACCAGATTGTTCGATTTTAAAGAATCTGAAACCCTAATTTAAGGGTAAGTAAGAATCACATAAATACACAGAGATTCATACCATAAAAGAACAAGAATGAACATAGACAGAAATATCACTTAAAATCAAAGAATCGAACCAGATTTGGTTCGATCTAAAAGAGATCTGAAACCCTAATTTTAGGGTAAGTAAGAATCACAGAGATACACAGAGATTCATACCATAAAAAGAACAAGAATGAACATAGACGGAAAAGGTCAAGAAACTGAACTAGCTTTGGTTCGATGCTGATGAGATCCGCTTGCCATGTTTAGGAAAGCGATGTATAAAAGGTTTCGGTATTAGGGGGAGTCGAATATGGCAAGAAACAACTATGTAATCCCATGTCTGATGGGATTAGGAGAGAAAATTAGGGGGAAAGAAAGCTAGGGTTTGGGCAGAGAGATGAGAGAATCCAAAGGCGGCGGATGGTGAGGAATAGTTTAGGGTTAGGGGAGGTTTGGTTAATTAAAAGGGTAGGAGTAAGATGGGCCGTTGATCTCTGGGAGTAATATGGTCCATTGATCTCAGAGATCAACGACCACGATTATTTGGGGGTTCTAGGTCGGGTGAATTTAACTGGTTGGGCTGGGAGGTTGTTTGATTTTGGCTCAAAGGTGATTGGGCTGGGACTTGGTAATTTAGGTCCGAAATTTAGGTGAATTTGGGGCCAAATTTTAAATACTCAACGTTTAATAAATAAATAATTTATAAAAGTAATTAACAAATATTACAAAATATCATTTGTGCACTAAACTGATTAAAAATACTTACTTAAAATTATAAAAATATAACCATTTTCTACATAAATAATGTAATTATATATGCATATGAGCTATTATTGCAAAAATGTGCAATTTAGCCTTAAAAATGCAAATGTAATTATAAGAAATGCACTGAAAATATTTAAAACCACATATAGGTATAAATGGTAAGTTTAGATGATTAAATCATCATAAAAATAATTTGGAGTGTAATTATTGGATATTTATAAAATAAAATGCAGAAATAAATTGATTTAAAGCCTTTAAAAATTATGTAAAATCATGAAAAATACTTTTGTGTGTTTATAAATCAAATAATGATGTATATTCACTATTTTTAAAGCATATATATATATATATATATATATATATATATATAAGGAAAAAATTGGGAACACAATGAAACCTTCCTGCCTTTGGTTCAAGCCATTTGGAACAAGCCAGTGCAAGGAAATTCCATGTGGATATTTCACCAGAAGACTAAAAACATATGCTCTACCTTGAGTAAATGCTCAAGACAGGAATATGGTGATATTTTCCAAAAGGTCAAAGAATTTGAGGACAAAGTAAGAACAACTGAAGAGACCTGGGCACAAACCAATTTGGAATATGAAAGAATAAAACTATAGGAACTCAATGCCAGTACATCAGACACATGAAGATTGAGGAGTCAATCTTGAAACAGAAAACACAACTTCAATGGTTCAAAGAAGGTGATGCAAAATCCAGATACTTTTATAACTTAATGAGAGGTAGGAGAAGAAACATGTACATTCACAAGATCAAAACCAATGAAGATGAATGGGTACAAGGTGATGAAGCCAATTGAGAGGCTGCTTTTGATCACTTTCAGAACTTATTCACTGATCCTGGTAGTGCCATCAGGGAAGATGTAATCTCTTTCATTCCTTCTCTGGTAACCCCTGAAGACAATGAGATCCTCACCCAAGATCTCACTATACAGGAAATCAAAGATGTAGTTTTCTCAATGAATCCAACAAGTGCAGTTGGTCCTCATGGACTCAGTGGAAAAAATTTCCAACACTGTTAGGATATCATTAAAACCGACCTTCTTAATGTGGTCAGTGCCTTCTTTCGTGGTGCCACTATACCCAGACATATGACCCAATCATGCATTGTACTCCTTCCCAAAGTAGAATTCCCTAAATCCTTCTCAGAATTCAGGCCAATTAGTTTAAGCAACTTCATCAACAAAATTATCTCAAAGGTTATCAGCTCAAGACTTGCACCAATATTGCCCAGAATCATCTCTCCAATTCAGATTGGGTTTGTTAAGGGAAGAAGAATCTCTGAAAATATTATGCTTGCCCAAGAAATTGTTCAGGGAATCAAGAAACCAAACATTGGAGCCAATTTGGTGATCAAACTTGATATGGATAAAACATATGACAGAGTATCCTGGTCCTTTACCTGCATGATGAGGAGGAGTTTAGGATTTAGTGAAATGATCATTGACATGGTGTGGAGAACTCTCTCAAAAAACTGGTACTCAGTAATTGTGAATGGCACCAGATGTGGTTTCTTCCACTCTACTATAGGTCTTAAGCAAGGAGACCCGTTGGCCCCTGCACTCTTCATTATGGGTGCAGAACTCCTCTCTAGGATGTTGAACAACCTCACTCATGACCAACTTTTCAATGTATTTTACATGGAAAGGAGAGGTCCTCCAATCACCTATTTGATCTTTGCTGATGACATTATAATCTTCGCTTCTGGCAGCAAAGTTTCTCTTCAGAAAATCATGTATATCCTCCAATCCTATGAAGTCACTTCTGGTCAACTGATCTATAAGAACAAAATTCACTTCATGACCTCACCTTGTGCCTTCCAATATACTAACATGAGAATCCATCAAATCACTGGCTTCTCCATTAAAGACTCCCTAATTACCTACCTTGGTTGTCCCCTTTACATTGGTAGGAAGAGAATTGTCCATTTCAATTCCCTCATATCCAAAGTAGTAAGCAGAATAAGAGGATGGCATGGTAGAATGTTGTCTTATGGTGGAAGAGAAACATTGATCAAACATGTTCTCCAATCTCCCCCTATCCATATCCTCTCAGTAGTCTCTCCCCCTTAAACTGTGATCAAACAAATTGAAAAGCTTGCTGCAAAATTTTTCTAGGGTATGGATAATGATAGAAACAAATACCACTAGGCATCCTGACAAAAGCTTTCTAAACCCCAAAATGAAGGGGGGATTGGTTTCAGAATCATTGAGGATGTTTGAAAATCCATGGAGTTAAAACAATGGTGGCTATTTAGAACAAAGGACACTCCTTGGAGTAACTTTCTCAAGGCCAAATACTGTCAGAGATCCCACCCCATCTCCAAAACATGGCATTCAGGCCAATCACAGACATGGAAAAGAGTGATGACTAACAATAAACAAGCATAAACACACATACAATGGAGACTTCACTCAGGAAGTTCAAGTTTTTGGTGGGACAATTGGCTTGGCACAGGCAACTTAGCCAGCTATAAACCTCAAGGCAGCAGATCTGGCAACATAAAGGTCTTCCACTTCTGGAGCTCAGGAACTTGGGATCTCCAAAAATTGAATGACACTGCCCCTGCTCATATGATCCAATTCATTTCACAAGTCCCCATCCACTACAACCCTCTCCTGCCTGACAAACCAATCTGGAAAGCAACACCATCAGACAACTTTACTTGTGCTTAACATGGAATGTGGTAAGAGAGAAGAGATCTACCCTCTTTACCATAAGATGACATGGCACAAATACATCCCCTTCAAATGATCCTTCTGTCTTTGGAGAGATCTAAGGAACAAGCTTTCTAAAGATGATAGAGTTTCTAAGTTTCACATTCCAACTTCACACATATGTGTCTATTGCATGAAACCCCAAGTTGAATCTGTTGATCACATCCTCAGAAGGGGTCACTTTGCTAAGGCTATCTTGAAAATCATCTCATGACCCTTTGGATTTCCTTTCACTGTTATGCCTTTACAACCTCTACTTGTAAAATAATGGGTTTAGAAGAGAAAAAATGAAATTCACAAGTTACTCATAGACATCATTCCCATCATTGTTTGTTGGAATCTTTGGAAGAATAGATGCAATGCTAAATATGGCTCCAAAAACTCATCAATGACAATGGTTCTTTTCTCCATCACTTCTGACACCAACCAGCTCCTCAAAGCCTATTACCCTGATATTACATGGCCTTTTGGTTGGTCTGACCTCCTCTCAATGGATGAAAACCTGCAGTACCACACTAGCATTACCTCAGTGGCATGGCTGAAACCGGAAGCTGGTTTTGTTAAAATTAATAGTGATGGAAGTGCCTTAAACAACCCTGGCAAGATTGGTGTTGGTGTTATCATCATAGATTCAGAAGGCCACTTCATACATGCTATAGTCAGTCCTCTAGGTGAAGGATCCAACAATCTCGCAGAAACTCAAGCAGCAGCCTTGGGCACACAATGGTGTATGGCCAATGGCATCACCAAAGTTAACCTAGAAGTTGATTCTGCATTGCTTATTCATTGGCTTAACCACACCTCAGCTCCTTCTTGGAATCTAGACACTAACTTGCAAGACCTCTAAGAATTATGTAGGTTGTGTGAAACTTCAAATGCTCCCATGTCTACAGAGAGGCAAACTGCCCTATAAAATCACTGTCCAAAATTAGTCACAACCTCCCCACCATAAAACACTACCACTGTCTAAATGAATTACTTGAACACATAAGAGGTCAAATTCATTTAGACAGAATTGCCCCCTCTCTTTCTGACACAAACAAACCAAGAAACTCCAAATCCCATCTCAGCAGGCTTCAACTTCCACTCATGATCATGGTCGACACACACACATCTAGAGAAGCTGCTCCAACTATCCAACCAAATGCAAACACCACCACAACTGACCTTCCCAACTCACCCATTTCAACAGAAGTTTGGACCTACCTTCTCACATCAAAGGCCAGATTATCCTAGATCAAATGGGCACCCCATCCTTCAGGCACAAGAAGACAATAAACATACATATCCCACCAAGCAGAAACAGTAGCCCCACCTCTTCTAATGGATATGGATAAGGATCACAAACAAATGGGAGCTGACCTAATTGTCCAAATAAATCCAAGGATTAATGCACACAACAACAATCACAGTGAAAGTTCCATCAGGATTCTACAACAATTTTTAGCTAACTTCTTTCTTTGTTTTGCAGGAATAACAGGAATATATACATCATTGGTGGATATCCAATGTGTGGTATTAGCATGTATGATGCTCAATCTATTGGAAATCTTTCAATGTAGAAGGATATCCATTGTTGGAACACATGCAACCCATCAATCCTCAACCACCATCAACCACATTTCAAATACCATCATAGGAGCCTTACATCTAAACAAGACAACTTACACCACACAGACACACACAACACACACTTCTACATCACATCACTTCCCATTCTGCAACATACACACAATCAAGATCACCAACTTCTTGAGTACCTCACCGACTGGCCCAGTTTACACAAGAAGGTCTCCCTTCCCCCCCAGGACAGATCTATGAAATAAGGTATAACAATATTCATAAGTTCGACAAAGTACCGAGAAAAGAACTTCATAATACCTATAGATGCCCAGAGGAACATTTTATCAAGTGTTGTATATGTTTGCAAAATGAATCCTAGAGATTGGCTAGAAGCTGGAACAAAAAGGAGAGAAGAGTTGCATAGGCTCACGTACAAGGTCAGTGTCGTACAAGCTGCATGATAGATGGTAGCAAAAGTTACGAGATTGGAAGGATTCCGACTACAAGTAGCGGTGTGAAAAAGAGTCTTAAAGGGGGGAATTCCCTGGCCTTTGGAATTATTCACAGAACAGTTGCCTACATGGCAAGGAGAGTTCTATAGTATTCAGAAGACATAAGTTATGAAAATGATAAGTGCATCAGTCAACATTCGAGAACGAATATTCCAAAAAGGGGGAATGATGTTACGCCCCATGTTCTCGTACGTGGAAGTACGCCATAAGTAAATTGATATAAGCTCGAAAATGAGATGTTACATCTCGCATTTTTGTACATTAACATTTCGTCGCAAGTTAATCGACGTAAGTACGAGAATGAGATTATTTGGAAATTATAAGTATTATGCTACTTCAAAAAAGTGATGAGTAAATTTCTGAAGGTGAGAGGGTAAGCAAATCGAAGAAAATGAATTTCGTTGAAGTTTGATATTTTGGGATAAAATACGGTCCGAGGTATAATACCCGATATTTATGGACTAGTGCCATACAAGGTACCACATGACCATAATAGTAAGAATATAAAGTGTGTTAAAAGTGAGTAGTATTTTAATTAATTTGAGATAACTCCTAATTATGTGGATAATTATGAATTTTTAGTGGGAGATTAATTAAGTAATTAAGATTATGGATAAAGCTTAAGGTGTCCCAAAACGTGGAAGCAAATTAGGTGGGAAATAAAACTCAAATGAGTGACTCTTAGACTATAAAGCTAGGTGGTTGGTGGCCAAGTCATCACCCACTTTGATAAAAACAATTAAGGAGGATGTATAAGCTTGTTAAGCTTATGGATGGAATTCACAAAGTCATAACCTCAACGTGATGGCTTCGGCAAATATCATACAAGGTTATGATTAAATTCACAAAGAGATCATATGGAATTTGCTACAAAGATTCATACAAGACTACTTAGCAACGTGATAATTTGCAATTCTAAGAGAGCACGATGCAATCTTTCTCAAGAATATCATACGGATTTCCCCCAACTTCGATCTGCCGTTATGTGTTCTTCGCAAAAGATGTGTGTTAGAGGGATTGTAAAGAGAATCGGCTAAGGTATGTTAAGGCTAAGCCCTTTCTTCATTTTGGAATGATCTCGTAATTACATGTGTTTGATAGCGAGGCATAAGAGAAGTTCATACTCCCGAATTTATATACATTATCCTAGTCTCATAAGTTACAGTATTCTCCCTTATCGGAACTTTATATTCAATTGAGTATTATCTTTTTCCAGTCAAGAGAGAAGAGGTTATATATATATATATATATATATGTAGTATTTTCACCACCATCGAGATATAATCGGTGGACAGGCCCCTATTGGGCAACCTATGATTAGATGGTAAGTTATATACCAAGCCTACTATGACCGAGCGCCTATGAGCAAGCTCATAATGGCCGAGATACAGAGCCTAGTATGGTAGAGTGCCTATGAGCGAGCCTACTTGTGATGACCCAAAAGGCCATCCCTTGTTTTATAAGTCAAAACTATGTTCCGAGGCCTTGAAAACCTCCTTTTATCTTACCTCATTTTGCGTGCGCGGTCTGAGCGTATATCTGGAAAGATTTTATATGAAAAACTGAGAAAAATGCTAATTTTGCCTTTAAAATTGAATTTAAGTTAACTTCGGTCAACATTTTGGGTAAATGGACCCGGACTCGTAATTTGACGGTCCCGAAGGGTCCGTAGGAAAATATGTGACTTCGGCGTATGCCCGGAATTGAATTCCGAGGTCCCAAGCCCGAGAAATGAATTTTTTAGAGAAATTGTTTTACTGAAAATATAAGAGTTTTTGATAATTTGATTATATTTGAAATTGATGGTATCAGGCCCATATTTTGGTTCCGAAACCCGGTACAGATTTATGATATTTGAGTTGTGTCTGTGTAATTTGGTAAGAAACGGAGGTCGTTTGACGTGATTCGGACCCGTAGTTGTGAAATTTGAAACTTTGAAACTTTTGATGTTTTTCTTTGATTTCTATGCTAAATTCGTTGTTTAAGATGTTATTTTGGCGATTTGATCTCACGAGTAAGTCCATAGGATGTTTTTGAGTTGTATACATGTTTGGTTTGGAGTCCCGAGGGCTCGGGGTGAGTTTCAGATAGGCGTTAGAGTGTTCTTGGACTTAGAAAATCTGCTATGATTGCTGTATCTGGTGTTTGGGATTTTACCCTATGCGAACGCGTGGTAACCCACGCGAACGCGAAGAGCAAAGAGGAAGGGGTCTGGATTTGTATTGTGTGAACGCGGCCAGTGGCTCGCGAAAGCATAGCCTTAGTATGGGATCTGGGAATGAGGAGCTAGAACTCTATGCGAACGCACTGGCCACGACGCGAACACGGAGCCCTAGGTAGGTTGCTCTACGCGAACGCGTCCATGCCCTCGCGAACACACTGCAGTAGACGGGCTGGGGGATGGGTTAATAGCCTATGCGAACGCAGCCAAAGGCACGCGAACACATAGGTCAAACGGGGCCAGTACTATGCGAACGCAACGTTTCCCATGCGAACGCATAGAAGGTCCGTCCAGGTTTTTTTAAAATAGTAGGGAAAACAAGAATAGACCCCATTTTCTTATTTTCTTCCAAAGAATCTGACTTTGGGCGATTTTAGAATGGGGATTTCTTCACCAAATTATAGGTATGTGTTCTTAGACTCATTTTCTTCAATTTCCATTAACACCCATTAGATTTCTAGGCCTAAATCTTGTTCTTTAAGGGTAGAAATTAAGGATTTTAGGAGAATTAGGAATTTTACAAATTTGGGAATTTAGACCTCGATTTGGGGTCGGATTCCGAAACTAATTACATAGCTGGGCTCATGGGCTCGTGGGTGATCATGTTTTGGTCCGATCCTCGTGTTTTGACCAAGCGGGCCCGGGGTCGATTTTTGACTTTTTGGGAAGAATAATAGAAAACTCATAATTAAGCACTGGGGTTGAATTATTTAGCATTTATAGATATTATTAAGCTGATTATGTCTAGATACAACTGAATTGTAGGCGAATTCTAAAGGTAAAGCGGTAATTGAGGCTTGAGTTTGGTCGTGGAATTCGAGGTAAGTGTTTGGCTTAACCTTAGCTTGAGGGAATATGTGTTGTGTCCTATTTTCTATATGTTAGTATCATGTTCAACGTATAGGTGAGGTGGCGAGTACCTATACGTTGGTGTCAAGCATTCCCGTGAGTCGAATATTGTGATTTATGTGGTTTTTCGTTAAGTATTACTTGAGTTTCACTTTATAGCTATCCATGCTGGTGGAAATTCCTTGATATTAATTAGGGTTGAGTATTGGTTTCAGTTGAGAATTATTATGTGAAATTATGTACCAAGTGAGATTGGTTATAGTTGTTTCCCTTGTCGGGATAGTATTGATTCTACTGCTGGCTCCCTTGCCGGGACGTTATGGCTTTATTATTGTTGTTTATATTGTTGATTTTCCTTGCCGGATTGCTGTTTTTGATGTTGTTGGGTGAGGAAGAGTATAAAGCACGAAGGTTGATGTCGTGTATGATATTGTGAGAGAGTGTAACAACACGAAGGGTGATGCCGTGCCATATTATGATATTAAAAGCACGAAGAGTGATGACGTGTTATTTCTATTGATTTATTGTGAGGATGAGAGTAAAAGCACCAAGGGTGATGCTGTGCATTTCTATTTATTATTTGGTGAGGATGAGAGTAAAAGCACGAAGGGTGATGCCGTGCACTTGCTTTTGTGTTACCATTTCCGTTGCTTAAATTGATATCTCATTTGTGCTTTATTTCGTTATTTCCATTATTTGATATTTCCTCCCCTCAGCATGTTCCCCTTTCCTTTGTGATTAGATGCTTATTCTTGCTATTATTATCGTCTCCGTATATTATTAAACTGCACAAGTTGATTTGGTTGTCGTGTCCTAGCCTCATCACTACTTCGCTGAGGTTAGGCTCGACACTTACTCAATACATGGGGTCGGTTGTACTGATGCTACACTCTGCACATTTTTTTGTGTAGATCCCGGTACAGAACCCTACGGACCCTAGAGTGAGGAGGTTGCCTTCAGTCCATTTGGAGATTTTGAGGTAGTCCTACAGGCGTCCGCAGGCCTTGGCGTCCCCTTCTACTTTATTTCCATTATGCTCTTCTTTATTCTGAGACAAATGTATTTAATTTGTTCAGACCCTTATATGTAGTATTCATAGATAGTCCATGAATTTGTGCCACCAAATTCTGGGTATAGTGTTATGGATTTTGTAATGATATTAAATCAGGTTGTTAGACTTAGTTTCATTTCGTACTTTTATTTCCGTTGATTCTTTATAACACATGTTATCTGATAATAATAAAAGAATAAGGTAAATAATCATTAACGCTAGCTTTCCTAGCGGGTTCAATGTTAGACGCCATCATGGTCCCGACGGTGGGAAATTCGGGTCGTGACAAGTTGGTATTAGAGTACTAGGTTGCTTAGGTCTCACAATTCACGGACAAGCTTAGTAGAGTCTGAGGGATCGGTACGGAGACGTCTGTACTTATCCCTCAGAGGTTATAGAGTTCAGGAATGACTTCACATCTATTCTTCTCTGTCGTGCGATTTGAATTCTCAATACTAACTGAATTTCTACTCTATTTTCTCGTAGATGGCGAGAACACGTGCTTCGTCATCCACTGATCAGCAGCCCAAGTCCCTAGTTGCAGCTCCTACGAGGGGCCGAGGATGAGGCCGAGGCCGTGTTAGAGGCCTAGGCAGGGGCAAAGCTCAGCCTAGAGCAGCAGCCCCAGTGGCAGAGCCTCAGATAGTGTTTGTTGATGAGGTTCCTGCCCAGACAGTTTCGGTTTGGCCAGCTCAGGTTCCCGAGGGGTTCATTTCCACCTCGGTACTCCAGGATGCTCTGGTCCATCTTATGGGCCTCATGGAGAGCGTTGCTCGGGCGTTTACTTCCTACAACACCAGCCGTCTCTCAGGTTGGGGGTGGAGACCAAACTCCCGCTACTCGCACTTCGGAGCAGTTGGCTTCTCAGTTTCAGACTCCAGCATCTCAGACAACTAGGGTAGTTTAACCGGGTATTGTGGTTCAGACCGGTGATGGAACAACTATGTTTGCTGATGCTTTGTAGAGGTTGGACCGGTTCACCAAGCTGTTTACTACTACTTATAGCGGTGCATCTTCAGAGGATCCCCAGGACTATTTGGATAGCTCCCACGAGGTTTTACGGAATATGGGGATAGTGGAGACCAATGGGGTCGACTTTGATACCTTTCGTCTTTCAGGTCCCGCCAAGACTTGGTGGAGAGATTATTGTTTGGCCAGACCAGCTGGATCACCGCCTTTGACTTGGGCCCAGTTCTCCATGTTGTTTTTGGAGAAGTTTCTTCCGATCACTCAGAGGGAGGATTATCAGAGGCAGCTTCTCCAACAGGGTTCTTTGACAGTCACTTAGTATGAGACCAGATTCATCACCTTGGCCTGTCATGCTATTATGATACTTCCCACCGACCAAGAGAGGGCGAGGAGGTTTATTGAGGGACTAGCTCAGCTGATTAGATTGCAGATGGCTAGAGAGGAAGGGAGTGATATTTCCTTTCAGGATGCGGCCAATATGGCCAGACGAGTCGAGATGGTTCTATCACAGGTTAGTGGTCAGGGGTCTGACAAGAGGCCTCATTATTTTGGCCGGTTCAGTGGTGCCTCATCTGGAGGCAGAGATTCTTTTGGTAGGGGCCATCCTTCTAGGCCGTTTCAGTCAGCACTTCAGGTTTCTCGTAGTGCTCCAGGTGGCCGTGGTTCCCACATGCAATATTCTGATCAGTTGACCTATAATGCACCACCAGCTCCTATTAGTGCTCCGCCTCTCCAGAGTTTTCAGGGTGGTTACTCAGATCGTCAGGGACAGTTTTAAGGCCAGCAGACTCAGCAGCCGAGATCTTGTTATACTTGTGGTGGTCCGGGGCACATTGCTAGATTTTGCCCTCGAGCTTCAAGCAGTTCTCAGCACCAGGGTTCTCGTGTTATGGTTCCCGCACTAGGTGCTCCACCACCCGCTCAGCCACCTAGGGGCGGGGGTCGAGGTGTTAGAGGTTGAGGTCAGGCAGTTAGAGGTGGAGGCCAGGCTACTAGAGGTAGAGGTTAGCCAGTAGGAGGACTTCCCAGGGATGTAGTTCAGATTGGTAGGGCCCAACCCCGATGTTATGCTATTCCATCTAGACCAGAGGCTGAGGCCTCCGATGCAGTTATCATAGGTATAGTTTCAATTTGAAACATGGATGCTTCAGTTTTATTTGATATGGGGTCCACATTTTCCTACGTGTCATCTTATTTTGCCCCTTATTTGGTTATGCCTCGTGATTCTGTAAGTACTCCTGTATATGAGTCTACACCGATGGGTGATTTAATTGTGGTAGATCGTGTCTACCTTTCGTGTGTAGTGGTTATTGGTGGTTTTGAGACCAGTGTAGATCTTCTACTCCTTGACATGGTAGATTTTGATGTCAATTTGGGGATGGACTTGTTATCGCCTTATCATACCATATTGGACTATCACGCCAAGACCGTGACATTTGCATTGCCGGGAGTGCCTCGACTGGAGTGGAGAGGGACTCCTGGTCATTCTTCCGATAGGGTTATCTCATATATAAAGGCTCTACACATGGTCGAGAAGGGGTGTTTGTCCTATTTGGCTTATGTTCGAGATTCTAGTGTTGAGGTTCCTTTTATGGAGTCTGTGCCCATAGTCCGTGAGTTTCCATAGGTGTTTCCTGCAGACCTGTCAGGTATGCCACCCGACAGGGATATTGATTTTTGCATTGATTTGGCCCCAAGCACTCAGCCCATTTCTATTTCGCCATATCGTCTGGCCCCACCAGAGTTGAAGGAGTTGAAAGAACAGTTGCAGGATTTGCTTGATAAAATCCTTATTAGGCCTAGTGTTTTGCCTTGGGGTGTGTCAGTGTTGTTTGTTAAGAAGAAGGACAGATCGATGAGGATGTGCATAGATTATCGACAATTGAACAAAGTTACCATCAAGAACAAGTATCCATTGCCGAGGATTGATGATTTGTTTGATCAACTTCAGGGTGCCAAGGTATTTTCGAAGATTGATTTGAGATCTGGCTACCATCAGTTGAGGATTAGGGCATCCGATGTCCCTAAGATAGCTTTTCACACTCGGTACGGGCATTATGAGCTCTTAGTGATGTCATTCGGGTTGACAAATGCCCCAACAACTTTCATGGACTTGATGAACCGAGTGTTCAGGCCTTATTTGGATTCCTTCGTGATCGTCTTCATTGATGATATTCTGATTTATTCTCGGAGTCGGGAGGAACATGTACAACACCTTCGAGTCGTCCTTCAGAGTGAAGGACAGTCAGTAATATGCCAAGTTTTCGAAATGTGAGTTTTGGTTGAGTTCAGTTGCATTCTTGGGTCATGTTGTATCGGTAGAGGGTATTCAGGTGGATCCCAAGAAGATTTCAGCAGTCAAGGATTGGCCTAGACTCACATCAGCTACAGAGATTCGGAGTTTCTTGGGGTTAGCAGGTTATTACCGTCGGTTCTTAGAGGGGTTTTCATCTATTGCAGCCCCGATCACCAGGTTGACTCAGAAGGGTGCCCAATTCAGGTGGTCACAGGAGTGTGAGGCGAGCTTTCAGAAGCTCAAGATAGCTTTGACTACGGTGCCGGTGTTGGTTTTGCCCACAGGTTCAGGGCCATATACGGTGTATTGTGATGCATCTCGTGTTGGACTTGGTGCAGTGTTGATGCAGGATGGCAAGGTTATTGCATATGCTTCGCGTTAATTGAAGGTCCACGAGAAGAATTATCCAGTTCATGATTTGGAGTTAGCAACCATTGTCCACGCGCTGAAGATTTGGAGGCACTATCTGTATGGCGTGTCATGTGAGGTGTTCACGGATCAAAAGAGTTTGCAATATTTTTTCAAGTAGAAAGAGTTGAATCTGAGGCAGATGAGATGACTGGAGCTGTTGAAAGACTATGACATCACCATCTTATATCAACCGGGGAAGGCCAATGTGGCGGCCGGTGCTTTGAGTAGGAAGTCAGCCAGTATGGGTAGCCTTGCTTATATTCCGGTCGAGGAGAGAGTGCTTGCTTTGGATGTTCATGCTTTAGCCAATCGGTTTATGAGATTGGATGCTTCTGAGACCGTACGTGTTCTAGCCTATACAATTGCTCGTTCTTCATTATTTGATCGTATTCGAGATCGGCGGTATAATGATCCTCATTTGTGTGTCCTTAAGGACACGGTGCGGCACAGTGGTGCCAAGCAGGTCACAGTTGGGGATGATGGAGTTTTACGGATGCAGGGTCGTATTTGTGTGCCCAATGTGGATGGACTTCAGGAGTTGATATTAGAAGAGGCCCATAGTTCCCGGTACTCCATTCATCCGGGCGCCGCAAAGATGTATCAGGATTTGCGGCAGCATTATTGGTGGAGGAGGATGAAGAAGGATATTGTGGCATGTGTAGCTCGGTGTTTTAATTGTCAGCAGGTAAAGTACGAGCATAAGAGACCTGGTGGATTGATGCAGTAGATTGAGATGCCTGAGTGGAAGTGGGAGCGTATCACCATGGATTTCGTAGTTGGACTCCCACGGACTCAGAGGAAGTTCGATGCAGTATGGGTCATTGTGGATAGGCTGACCAAGTCAACGCATTTCATTCCTGTGGCAGTTTCATATTCTTTAGATAGATTAGCAGATATCTACATTAGGGGGATTGTTCGTCTCCATGGTGTGCCAGTGTCCATTATTTCTGATCGAGGTACACAGTTTACCTCGCATTTCTGGAGGGCATTTCAGCGTGAGTTGGGCACGAGGGTTGAGTTGAGCACAACATTTCATCTTTAGACGGACGGGCAGTCCGAGCGTACTATTACGATTTAGGAGGATATGCTATGAACCTGTGTCATTGACTTTGGAGGTTCTTGGGATCAGTTCTTGTCATTAGCTGAGTTTGCCTACAACAACAGCTATCAGTCGAGCATTCAGATGGCTCCCTATGAGGCATTATATGGTAGGCGGCGTCGGTCGCCGGTTGGGTGATTTGAGCCGGGAGAGGCTCGGTTGTTGGGTGTAGACTTAGTGCAGGATGCCTTGGATAAGGTTAAGATCATTCAGGATAGACTTCGTAGAGCTCAGTCCATGCAGAAGAGTTATGCCGACCGCAGAGTTCGTGATGTGGCATTCATGGTCGGAGATCGGGTGTTGCTTCGGGTGTCGCCTATGAAGGGCGTGATGAGATTTGGAAAGAAGGGAAAGCTACGCCCTAGGTACATTGGCCCGTTTGAGATCCTTGATAGAGTGGGAGAGGTGGCTTACAGACTTGCGTTGACACCGAATTTATCAGTTGTGCATCCAGTGTTTCATATGTCTATGCTTCGGAAGTATCACGGTGATCCATCCCATGTTTTAGACTTCAGCAGTGTCCAATTGGACAAAGATTTGACCTATGAGGAAGAGTCGGTAGCCATATTAGACCGACAGATTCGTTAGTTGAGGTCGAAGAGTTATCCTTCGGTTCGTGTTCAGTGGAGAGGTCAGCCTGCCGAGGCAGCTACCTGGGAGTCCGAGTCCGATATGCGGAGCTCCCCATCTTTTCCCCGATTCAGGTACTTTTCTATGTCCGTTCGAGGACAAACATTTGTTTTAGAGGTGGAGAATGTGATGACCCAAAAGGTCATCCCTTGTTTTATAAGTCAAAACTGTGTTCCGAGGCCTTGAAAACCTCCTTTTATCTCACCTCGTTTTGCCTGCACAGTCCGGGCATATATCCGGAAAGCTTTTATATGAAAAATTGAGAAAAATGCTAATTTTGCCTTTAAAATTGAATGTAAGTTGACTTCGGTCAATATTTTGGGTAAACAGACCCAGACCCGTGATTTGACGGTCCCAGAGGGTCCGTAGGAAAATATGTGACTTGGGCGCCCGGAATTGAATTTCGAGGTCCCAAGCCCAAGAAATGAATTTTTGAAAGAAATTATTTTACTGAAAATATAAGAGTTTTTGGAAATTTGATTATATTTGAAATTGATAGTATCGGGCCCGTATTTTGGTTCCGGATCCCGGTACGGGTTTAATATGATATTTGAGTTGTGTCTATAAAATTTGGTAAGAAACGGAGGTCGTTTGACGTGATTCGAACCCATAGTTGTGAAATTTGAAACTTTGAAACTTTTGAGATTTTTCTTTGATTTCTATGCTAAATTCATTGTTTAAGATGTTATTTTGGTGATTTGATTGCACAAGTAAGTCCGTAGGATGTTTTTGAGATTGTGTACATGTTTGGTATGGAGCCCCGAGGGCTCGAGTGAGTTTTGAATAGGCTTCAGAGTGTTCTTGGACTTAGAAAATCTATTGTGATTGTTGTATCTGGTTTTTGGGATTTTACCCTATGCGAACGCGTGGTAACCCACGCGAACGCGAAGAGCAACGGGGAAGGGGCCTGAATTTTTACTGTGCGAACGCGACCAGTGGCTCACGAACGCATAGCCTTAATATGGGATCTGGGGAGGGGGAGCTAGAACTCTATGCGAACGCACTGACGACGACGCAAACTCGGAGCCTTGGGTAGGTTGCTCTACGCGTACGCGTCTAGGCCCTCGCGAACGCACTACAGTAGATGGGCTGGGGGATGGGTTAATAGCCTATGCGAACGCGGCCAAAGACACGTGAACACGTAGGCCAAGCGGGGCCAGTACTATGCGAACACAACATTTCCCATGCGAACGCATAGAAGGTTCGTCCAGGTTTTTTTAAAACATTAGGGAAAACGTGAATGGTGATCGGGTTTTGGTCCGAACCTCGTGTTTTGACCAAGCGGGCCCGGGGTCGATTTTTGACTTTTTGGGAAGAATGATAGAAAACTCATAATTAAGCATTGGGGTTGAATTATTTAGCATTTATTGATATTATTAAGATGATTATGTCTAGATACAATTGAATTGGAGGCGAATTCTAAAGGAAAAGCAGTAATTGAGGCTTGAGTTTGGTCGTGGAATTCGAGGTAAGTGTTTGGCTTAACCTTAGCTTGAGGGAATAGGTGTTGTGTCCTATTTTCTATATGTTAGTATCATGTTCAACGTATAGGTGAGGTGGCGAGTATCTATACGTTGGTGTCAAGCATGCCCGTGAGTCGAATATTGTGATTTATGTGGTTTTTCGTTAAGTATTACTTGAGTTTCACTTTATAGCTATCCATGCTAGTGGAAATTCCTTGATATTGATTAGTGTTGAGTATTGGTTTCAGTTGAGAATTTTTATGTGATGTTATGTACTAAGTGAGATTGGTTATTGCTGTTTCCCTTGCCGGGATGGTATTAATTCTACTGTTGGCTCCCTTTCCGGGACGTTATGGCTTTATTAGTGTTGTTTATATTGCTGATTTTCCTTGCCGGATTGCTGTTTTTGATGTTGTTGGGTGAGGAGGAGTGTAAAGCACGAAGGGTGATGCCGTGTATGATATTGTGAGAGAGTGTAAAAGCACGAAGGGTGATGCCGCGCATTTCTATTTATTATTTGGCGAGGATGAGAGTAAAAGATCGAAGGGTGATGCCGTGCACTTTCTTGTGTGTTACCATTTCCGTTGCTTAAATTGATATCTAATTTGTGCTTTATTTCGTTATTTCCATTATTTGATATGCATGATCCCCTTTCCTTTATGCTTAGCTGCTTATTCTTGCTATTATTATCGTCTCCGTATATTATTAAACTGCACAGGTTGATTTGGTTGTCGTGTCCTAGCCTCGTCACTACTTCGCCGAGGTTAGGTACATGGGGTCGGTTGTACTGATGCTACACTCTGCACATTTTTTTGTGCAGATCCCGGTACAGGACCCTACGGACCCTAGAGTGAGGAGGGTGCCTTCAGTCCATTTGGAGATTCCGAGGTAGTCCTGCAGGCGTCCGCAGGCCTTGGCGTCCCCTCCTACTTTATTTCCATTCTGCTCTTCTATTAGTTTGAGACAAATGTATTTATTTCTTCAGACCCTTATATGTAGTATTCATAGATAGTCCGCGAAGTTGTGACACCAAATTCTGGGTATAGTGTTATGGATTTCGGAATGATATTAAATCAGGTTGTTAGACTTAGTTTCATTTTGTACTTTTATTTCTGTTGATTCTGTATAACACCTGTTATATGATAATAATAAAAGAATAAGGTAAATAATCATTAACGTTGGCTTGCCTAGCGGGTTCAATGTTAGGCTCCATCATGGTCCCGACGGTGGGAAATTCTAGTCGTGACACTACTACGACAGAGCAGTTATATATACCGAGCCTTATAGGGCCGGACAACTATTTTACTTACTATATTGAGAGAGTTGAGTCACTATCAACATGTAACCATATCTTCAGATTATCTTTGACTCCCAGTTACTTTTAGTTATTATATTATCAGTTCAGCTTCAGCTTTCAGTTATTCTGTTGCCTGACATACTCCGTACATTATTTTGTACTGACGTCCCTTTTCCGGGGATGCTGCATTTCATGCATGCAGGTTCAGACAGACAGACGGGTAGACCTCCAGGTGTTCGCTAAGTTCTATCGGTAAGCTCCACGTCCTTCGGAGTTTCCGGGTGTAGAGTTTTATGTACATCTTGTATATATATGTATATATATGTTATGGGTAGGTCGGAGCTCTGTTCCGATCACAGTACATCCATCAGTAGAGGCTTGTAGACATATCCTATCAGTTAGTGCAGTATGTTGGGCTTGTAGGCCTTGTATGTATATTTTGTGGGATTGTCAGTTGAAGTAGTTACAACGGCCTTGTCGCCCCAACTTTATGTTTATGTTTAGTTAGTGTTCGCAAATTGTCTTGCAATGTGTCCCATAGGAAAGGTATGACATTATATGTTCAGAGTCCCTTAGTCGCAAGTTAGTACGCAAGGATAGATGAGGCACCAGGTGCCGGTCTCGCCCCCCTCCCCCCAGGCTCGGTGCCTGACAAAGAACCTAGGTGCAAAACCCCACAACCCAATCCTCTCTCCACAAAAACAGTTTGGTTTCCTCAGTCATCATCCACCAACTATCCAATCACTCTCACAATGAATGCAAATATGCAAGAAATCCACAAAAACAGCTGAACCAAAAAGCTGGATAGAAATGTCCAATTTTTATCTAACTCTGGTTTCTTTTTTGCAGGTTTCAATACTCTCTCAATGTTCAACCAATTGGCATGGTTCTGGAGTGTGGTATTAGCACTTATGGTGCTCATTCTACCAGAAACATTTCAATTGGGAGAAACGGAATGGTCCACCAAGAATAAAACACCTTTTCATTTAGAAGCAGACCTTACACCTTTACAATCCTTCACACCTAAAGGTTGCAGACTTCCATTAAGTTATAACCAACCACCCCCAGCTAACTACACCTCACCTTATACATGCACCAGTGACTACTTGTCACGACCCCAAATACTTAGTCGTGATGGCGCCTGTCGTAGAACCAGGCAAGCCACACAGTTCGTTGAATCTAACTTTATTTTTCAGAAAATTATAAAATTTAAAAGAAAAATACTGATAATAATCCATTTGAAAGTTTAAGACAACATTAAAGCAAAATTCCAAAACCAACCCCGGATCTACTGTCACTCAGTCACGAGCTGCTAATACATAAAAGTACTAAAATAGAGAAATAGACAACATGGTCTGTCAAAAACAAAAGTGCAACGGGAAGAATAAGAAGGAGAAGACGAGGTCACGATTGCCAGCTGCTACCTCGACAACTCCGATGAAACTCTGACGGCTGCTCAGAATCCGCTACTAGGTCCCGAAGTACCTGGATCTTCACACAAGGTGCAGGAGGTAACGTGAGTACACCAACTCAGAAGTAACGAACCCAAACTATGGGCTGAGAGGCATGCTAACAGTTTATCAGGAAATAATAACAGAATATGCCAGATATATCTCAATATGCCATCATAAAGATGTATGAAACCAGTGTGGATATGCACATAGTGCTCACAACCTTCACAGTGCAGTCCACTCAGTACCGTATATGGCTCTCAGGCCCAGGGAAGGTCCATCCCGGAATGTACATAGGCATCGGTGACCGTAGTCACTTGGTATTTATGAAAAAGGCCAATCCAGCCTCACAGAGAAGATTCATCTCCGTAAATACAACACTCGGACACGATCCATGTCCATGGACGATCCATCCCTCGCATATCATCAACTTCGGACAAGGTCCATGTCCAGGAAAGATCCATCCCTCAATATCAATGCGCTCATTGGGGGTGTAAAGACTCAGGAGGGGCCCTATTGGCCCAAGCGCTATATCAAGCCAACGAATGCATGATTAAGTATTACTGCGATGTGCAGTCCGATCTCATAACTGTCTCAACAACAGGCTCTCGGCCTCCCTCAGTCATTACTCTCCAGTCCCAATCATATGGCTCACATATGTATAAATCATCCCAAAACAATGATAAATATGCATATAATAAACAATTACTGAGACTGAGGCATGAAATGATATGCTATAACAGGACTGAGTATATGAAATCAAAATAATAAGATGAGACAGTAATAAATGACCACTCGGGTCTCAGCATTTTCGGCGTGAAGCCTTAGCATTTATACTTAACATGATTTCTAACATGTTCACATTTACCACATAATAGAAGTGCGAATATCAATTCGTAATAGCTACTAGACTGATTCATGGGATGAGACACGCCACAATTTACTCGGTGCACGCCAGCACGTCCGTCACTTGGCATGTGCTTCACCTCAATTATAGTCAAATGTCATATAGTTCGGAGTTTTGAACCCTCAGAACCAAGTTTGGAAACGTTACCTACCTCAAAGCCAGCTAAAATCCTAGCCCACAGTGCCTTTGCCTCTAGATTTGGATTCCAAGTGCTCCAAATCTACCAAAATTAAGATTCATATCATTATTATATGCCAAGGAATGAAGCCCATTTGAAAATTACAAAAATTACCCAAAATCCCGAAATTGGCCAAACCTGACCCCAGGACCACGTCTCGGAATTCAATAAAAATCACAAAACTAGAATCCTAATTCCCTCACGAGTCTATACATACCAAGAACATCGAAATCGGACTTCAAATGACCCCTCAAATCCTAAATTTAAAGTCTCTAATCACAAGCCGTAATTACCCAATTTTTGTACTAATTTCACACAAATTTCACCACTAATCAGTCCATAAATCACACATAACGAGTTTTAAGTCCAAAAGTCTTACCTCCATGAAGAACTCTCAATTTCCCTCTTCAAAAACCCTTCAAAAGCTTCAACCTCGAGCAACAATGGTAAAAGAATGACCAAAATATGCTAAGGGCCCTTTTTATATGTTCTGCCCAGGGATTTCCGCACCTGCGGTCCCAGGTGCGCTCCTGCGAAAAATCACTTAAAGGGCCCTTTCCGCACTTGCGACAAATCCATGCGGTCGAAGCTCTGCATCTATGATGTTTCCTCCTGTCCACCCAAATCCGCATCTGCGGTCTATTGTCCGCTTTGCGGGCCCGTACCTGCAGTCCCCTATCCGCAGGTGCGGTTACACCAGCACCAGCAGCTTCAGCTACTATTTCCCAACTTAAAATCTCCCGATGGCTATTTGAAATCATCCCGAGCCCCTCGGGACCCCAACAAAAAATACCAACAAGTCATAAATGATTACCCAGACTTAGTCGCACCCCCGGAACACCCAAAACAACATCAAAACACTAAATTCACCTCGGGTTCAAGCCTATGAACTTAGAGATTTCCAAATTTCGCCAAAGATGCTGAAACCATTCAAAACATGTCCGATTGACCTGAAAATTTGGACACAAATCAAAAATGACCCTACGAACCTGTTCCAACTTCCAGAATTCCATTCCGACGCTGATAGCCTATTTTCCACTTTCGATCGAAAATCGCCAAAAACTCAATTTTGCCAATTCAAGCCTAATTCTATCCCGGACCTCCAATTCACATTCCGAACACACTTCTAAGTCCCAAATTACCTAACGAATCTATCCGAGCTATAAAATCCACATTCCGAGGTCGTTTACCTATAAGTCAACTCCCAGTTGACTTTTCCAACTATTAAGCTCTTTTAAGAGACTAAGTGTCTCAATTCACACCATGACCACTCTGAACCCGAACCAACTGACCCAACACATCACGAATAAGATAAACAACATATGATAAAGCTGAAATAGAGGAAACGGGGCTAAACTCATGAAACAACCGGCCAGGTCGTTACATTCTCCCCCTCTTAAACAAACGTTCGTCCTCAAACGGGTCTAGAAACATACCTGGAGTCTCAAATAAGTGAGGATATCTGCTCCGCATCTCCCGCTCGGTCTCCCAGGGGGCCTCCTCCACCGGCTGACCTCTCCACTGCACCTTTACTTAAGTTATATCTTTAGACCTCAACCTTCTGACACGACGACCCAAAATAGCCACTAGCTCTACCTCATATGACATATCACCCTCAAGCTGAACCGTGCTG
>MDKH01114850.1:0-17449 GCA_005239495.1 Nicotiana undulata
AGTGCAAAAGTCTCCAAGAATTGTCCTTTCCGAGCTCCAAAATTCAAAAAATGGTGAAAAATAACTTAAACCCTCGGAATTGGGTTTTAATAATCTGCCCAGGTAATTGTTCTATGCGTTCGCGGAGGAGACGCCGCGAAGGAGAAGAGTAAAAATCTATGGCCCAGAAAATTGCCTACGTGAAGACGGAGTATGGCCCGCGAACGCGGTCAAATGATTTTCCAATCCTCTGCGAACGCGAAGGGTTATGACCCATGACCACTGGGACCCCAGCTCAACTCTATGCGAACGCGATGGGACCCCTGCGTTCGCGTTGAAGGACCTGACTAAGCTATGCGAACGTGTTTGGATGACCGCGAACGCGAAGAACAAAATCTCAGGAGCCCAAAAAAAGCCTATGCGAACGCGGCCACCCCCTCGCGAACGCATAGAAGGAAACCAGCAGCAGCATGATTTGGTGTCTTCCTAAGTCCAAAACTAACCCGTTGAGCATCCGGAACACACCCGAGGCCCCCGGGACCTCAACCAAAACCACCAACTGACCCCAAACCTCATTCCAACTTAGTCGAGTTTTAAAAATATGCTCCATAACATCAAAATCATCAAATAATCATAGATTCAAGCCTAAGAACTTAGGAATTTTCAAGAATTCACCTCCGACGCCGAACCACGTCTAAACTCGTTCGAATGACCGCAAATTTTGTACACAGGTCATAAATGACATTCCGGACCTGCTGTCGCTTTTAGAATTCCATTTCGAGTCCGATATCAAAATCTCACCTATCGGCCGAAATCGCCGAAATTCTAACTTTCGCCAATTCATGCCTAAATCTACGTCTGACCTCAAAAACACATTCCGAACACGCACCCAACCCCAAAATCACTCAACGGAGCTAACGGAGTCGACAAATTTCCATTTCGGATCCGTCTTCACACAGCTCTCGCTCCGACCCAATTTCTAAGGTTAAAGCTCACCTTAAAGGACTATATGTCCAAAAACACTCCAATTTTCATCACTCAATGCTCCGACTCGTTCCATTAACCTAATAAGACATGGGAGAAACATTTATCAGGGGATGGAGGCGCTAACTCTCAAAACGACCGGTCAGGTCGTTACAGGTTACAGGAGATTCTTGGGTTTTCAGCATTGCCACTCAGATGGTAATTGTCAAATTTGGTGTTTCTAGAACTCTTTCAACAACAAGAAGATATTTTTGGATAGTGATCAACACATTTACATTATGTTGGAAAAGGCTATTGTAATAATGACATTCTAATTACGGCTGTCTATGCTAAGTGTAACTCAGAAGATAAAAAGCTTCTTATGTTAGCATTGCAAGATGATAGTAATCTGGTGGATGTATTGTGGTGTATAGGGGGAGACTTTAATTTAATCCTCGATCCAAATGAAAAATTGGGGGTCAAATCTCATAGAATGTACAAGAGCATAGACTTTCAGAATTGTATGGATAGTTGTGAAGTTAGCGATATTGGCTTCTCGGGGCCTAAATTACTTGGTGCAACAACAGGAGACCAAGGAAAAGAATTTGGAAGAGGTTGGATAGAGTCTTCGTGAATGATCTGTGGGACAATCTTTTTCAAAGATGCTCTATTAGGCACATGGCTAGGACTGGTTCTGACCATAGACCTTTACTCATGAAAAATCTCAATGTGAATCTCAACTGCATTAAATATTTCAGATTTCTAAAATGTTGGTTAAAGCTGCCAGGTTTCTATGATGTGGTTAAAGAAAGTTGGAACTCAGAGGTTTGAGGGAACCCCATGTGGATTTTGCAATCAAAGCTGAAGTCTCTCAGTAGAAAACTAACTCAATGGTCCAGAGAAGACATTGGAGACATTAATGAGGCTGTAAACAACTGGTAAGCGAAACTCCAATATTTAGAGGATAGAGATATTGAGGACAATACAGAAGAGAGTACAGAAGAAATAAATAGAGCCCATGCTGAATACATTAGATGGTTAAGCATCCAGGACTCTCCTCTCAAGCAGAAATCTTTAATAATATGGTTCGAAGATGGCGAAAAAAATTCCAGGTATTTTCACTATACTCTCAGGGAAAAAAAGTGGAAGCAACAGGTAAACAGAATTAAAAATCATAAAGGAAAATGGATCATGGGTGACACAAAAATTTCAAAGGCAGCAGTCAATCACTTTAATGCACAGTTCAACCTTCCTACTCCTCACTTCAATCCCTCTATTCTGGAATATATTCCTAACTATATCACGGAGCAGGACAACGTATTTCTCTATAAGATGCCAGAAGATGATGAGATCAAAAATGCAGTCCTTACCCTGAGTGCAGATAGCACAGCTGGCCCAGATAGATACAATGGTGTTTTTTCCTACAATTGCTGGGACATTATTAGAAAGGAGGTTAGTGCTTTTGTGCTGGAAGTCTTCAAAGGGAAAGGTTTGACTAAAATTTTCTCACATACCTGTTTTAGTTTTGATTCCCAAAGTTGACTCCCCTGCAAGTTTTTCTGAATTTAGGCCAATTAGTTTAACTAATTTTTCCAACAAAATTATTTCAAAAGTTCTGTCTTTAAGGCTTAATCCTTTGTTGCATAAATTAGTTTCCCCTAATCAATGTGGCTTTGTGAAGGATAAACTTATTTATGAAAATGCTTTTTTAGCTCAAGAGATTATTCATAATATCTCTGACAGAAATAAGGGAGGGAATGTTGTCATTAAGCTCGATATGGCTAATGCATATGATAGAATGTCATGGCCCTTTCTATACTCTGTATTAGGCAAATTTGGGTTCTCTAATTAGTGGATAGGTATAGTACAGAATCTGATTTCTAATGTGTGGTACTCCATAATCATTAATGGTTCTAGACATGGCCTTTTCTCATCTTCTCAAGGTCTTAAACAAGGTGACCCCCCTACCCCCCTGTCTTTTTATCATAGCTGCTGAGGTTCTCTTCAGGTATCTTAACAACTTGCATAATCACTCGGATTTTACCCCCTTTGTTATGCATGATAAGGTTCCCAAAGTTAACCATTTGGACTATGCAGATGATATTGTAATTTTCTGTAGTGGTACTTCTAAATCTATTAAGCTTGTTATGAAACAAATTGGCAATTATGAGGATAGCTTTGGTCAACTAGTTAATAGAGACAAATTTTTTTCCTTACTGTTCCTAAGACTTCTGCAAACAGGATTAATAGAATTAGACAGTGCTCAAGCTTTATGGATAAGAATTTTCCTTTAAACTACTTTGGTTGTCCTCTCTATGCGGGAAGAAAAGGAGCGGAATATTTTGACATCTTGCTTAGTAAAATTGTGAAAAGGCTTAATGGGTGGCAAGGCAAACTATTGTCATATGGTGGTAAGACTGTATTGATCAAAAGTGTCTACTCTTTTTGCTATGTCCCCTCCTAAGGTTACTTTTAAACTTATTGAAAAGTACTTTGCTAAGTTTTTTGGGGTAACTCAAGTGAGAACATGAGGTACCATTGGAGCTCCTGGAACAACCTCTCCTTTCCTACAGAGGAGGGGGTATTGGAGTTCGTAAAATGGAAGAAATCAGTGATATGCTTGCGATGAAGATATGGTGGAGGATAAGGTCCACATCATCCCTATGGGAAACATATGTTAGGCATAAATATTGTATTGGATATCACTTGGTTTCAAAACAATGGGTAGCAAGGAACTCTCATGCATGGAAACATGTTCTTAAAGTTAGAAGAAGTGTAGAGAAACACATGATTTGGCAGATAAAACCAGGTACATGTAGTTTTTTGTGGGACAATTGGACCTTAAAAGGTCATCTCGCAGGTTTAGTAAACACTACCAGAAAGAGCTATAAAACTCAGGTAAGTGAATTCATCACTGGAGGAAGGTGGGATGTTTATAAACTGAAAAATGTCCTTCCGGAGCACCTGGTTGACCATATCCTCAGCATAGACATTGGAACTCAAGACAAAGAGGATAAGGTTTATTGGGACCTTACGGATAATGGCAAGTACTCCAACAAAACAACTTGGAATCTGGTTAGGCAATCCAGACCAAGGCACCATCACATTGGTAAAATTTGGAACACTTGCATTCCTTTTAATATGTCTTTTCTTGTCTGGAGGCTTTAAAAAGATAAAATCCCTTTTGATGAAGTTATTTCTAGGTGTAACTGTTGTGAGAACCCCTCATATGAAAACATACATCATGTATTTATAGAAGGACATGCAACCAGTTATGTTTGGAAACTTTTTGGATCTAAACTTGGTAATACGTATCACCCCACCCTATTAGAAACATGTTACATACCTGGTGGCATTCAAAAGCCTCTAATGATGTACATAAACCAGTTTTAACAATTACCCGTATTATTATATGTTGGATGCTGTGGAAGGAAACTTGTGCTTGCAGGTATGGGGATCAGAAGAAATTCAACCTGTACAAATTGCAACAACAGACAGATTGGTTGGAATGTGGAAGCTGCCATCAACAAGGCCTACCCAAATATCAATCTTAGGCTGCCTTGGAACAACCTATGCGGCACTTTATAGAGGATGCATCCTAAACAAAGTTTCATTCTAGTCCAATGGCAAAAACCAGAATTGGGCACTCTCAAATTAAACACTGATGGAAGCTTCAACAAAAGGGATATGAGTGCTGGAGTGGTGGGAGCTCTTAGAAGGGATAATGGTGATCAGATTATGGCTTTCGCCTTTCCGTATAGCTGTATCAACCACAACCTTGCCGAGGCCTATGCTGCACTCTTCGGAATGACTTGGTGTGTCCAAAATGGGCACACATATTTCACTTCGGAGATGGACTCCTGTTTAGTTGTTGATATGTTAAAAGGGGAAAAAGAAACGAACTACAGGATGGCTAAGATCACTGAAAAGATAACTCGAATGAGGAACACAACAAACATTCAAGTCAACCACTGTTACAGAGAAGCAAACCAACTAGCGGATTGCTTAGCAAAATTGGCTAACAAGGCTCACAATGGTGTCTTTTTCTTCTCTAGCCAACAACTTCCTAAAGAGGAGAAGGCCCCTTTTCTTTTGGACAAAAATCAAGTTCCGAGTATAAGAACCAAATATGACAAAGCTAACTTTTTAGTAAGATAGGATGTTTTGTGGCCTTATGGTAGGGCAGGTGAACTGTATTTATCATCACCTTGCTATTCTTTTGAAGGGTAACCTTTACCCTTGTGTTGTAACATTGAAAACATCTTTTTGATTAATACAACACACCCATCCTATGAGAAAGTTTATAAAAAAAAAGTTACAAGGAGGACAAATTCTTCAATACCCGTGAGGCTACCATGATCATAGACACTAGAATCAAAATCTTTAGTTAAATTGTTACCACGTGCTACATGATTTATCTTTTTATTCACCTTATTGAGAATAGTTGCAAAAATTTTTATGGGCTTTATATTGCTCTACATGATACCTTTTTTTTAACTGCAAACTCATGATATTATTACCACTTAATTATCAAAATTACAGTTTGAGAAAGAGGGATGTATATTTTTACCTTCCAGTACAAGATATTACTAGAGACAAAGGAAAATTCAGCATATCAAAAGTGGTAATAAGGCTGAGTAGTTCACAAACAAGCACATTTGATCTTTTCTTGTGGACTAGATCTGAAGGAAGGAAATCGCCATCTGTCAGTATTTAGATTTTAGCAAACTTCTAATATGTGTAGGTATAGAATCAAAATATTTGCGGATGTACACTTCATCCAGTTGATGGCTCAACCGTCAACAAAAGTGAGATGAAAATTAAGAAATATGAAGGTTCCAAATCCTATCTGAAACAAAATGATGTTTTAACTTCAATACCACACCAGAGGGGTGATTTGTGTGGTGTTTAATTTTTCGCTTAAACAGATTATAGAAGGACCTGGTTCTTCTATGTGTTCCTAAACATACTATTGCTGAAATAGTAAATGCAGAAAGTAAAGAACACAAGTATTTTACGTGGAAAACACCTGGCTCAAAAGGTGAAAAAACCACGAACTACTTCTCAGTAGGATTTTCCGAAACTCTCCACTAAATCACTATGCCAAAAACTGCATTTACAAAAACACTTTTGTAAACCTAAGTCTAACTCTATTCCCGTTGTAGCAAACAACATCTAACTGTTGTGACAGCTTTAAGTTAACTCTAACTTGAATAATCTGAGAACCTATTACAATTGCCTCTAGATAAAGCTAAACGGTACAATATGAAAACACCTACTACAATTGAACTAGAATAAAAGACAGACACTTGGAACTGGTTCTTCTATCTGGTTCATGTAGCTTCAGGTTTGCACATTTGAATCACACACGAATTGCTTGCAAAATGCCTTGCTATTTTGCTTTCAATTCACGTTTAACTTATGCTTTTGTGTGAAGTTGTAGAATGAGAACATACTGCAATATATAGAGTTAGTAGATGAAAAAATAACTAGAGTTCTAAAGCCACTCTTCCTTGGTGGAAGAGTTTTAGTTGATCTCAACTTCTAACTCCTCCTTTATCTTGGAAAGTGTTCTCTTTGAGTAAGTAGTCCTTCTCCTTATCAATTATGCAACAATTTTAATCAGGAGATATGAATTATACCAAGTAAATCTTATCTCCTTCACGTGCATCCCACATGCTCGAATCTGCCCGCGTCTATGCACACAAGGAATGAACTTGGTTCATGCCTGAGCTTCCTTTGTTAATCTTAAAAAACTAACATTCACTTGGCCAACAAATTCCCCCTTTTTGATGATGACAAACTCTGTGCTTTTCATAAGCTTAGGCCCTATTTCAACTTAGCTCAATATCAACACAATGTTATAGACATTTTTCTTTTTTCACTTATCATCAAGGACCAGGCTCATCTGGTTATAAACATCATTGTTCAAAGTGTAAAACACAACATTTTCCCTCTTTTTGGCATCATCGAAAAGTTGCATAAAAATATAAGGTTACCAGATTTTAAAACTTACTCATGGCCACTAGGGCTACTTCAAATGCAACCATGGATTAATCATCATAGATCAAGCTAAGAATTTTAACCATAAAAGAAATATAAACAAACAGTTAGAGCAAAAGACAACGAAGTTCATTGATGATTGATAAGATTCTACCATAAAGCATAAGAAGAAATAAAAACACTGGAAACATGAGCAAAAACAAAAAATCCTGAACTGGGTCACTGGTTGATCTACACTAGGCTAGGAGGCTTAAGGTTGGGAAGGACCAGGTGCTTGGTTTTTGGCTTGGAGGAGTTTCTGCATATCTTGAAGAATGCCATAATTCTTCTCCTTTTCTCTTGTCGACTTAGTTCTGAGAGCATCTCTCTCACTCTCCACCTCTTCCAACCTCTTCTTCAGCCTCTCAACCCCAGAATCCTTAGCCCCACTTTCTTTCACCAAAGCTCTCACCTTGCTATTCACTTGTACCTTCTTGGATGAACCAGGTTCTTTAGAAGTGGCATGGACTTCATAGTCACAAGCAATCAGAGTGTTTGACCTAAAATAATCATTGTGTGTACCAACCTCCCACTTCTTCATAGGTACCTTGAAATGTGCAAGCACAACTGTGAGAATGAAGCCATAGGGAATGACATGAGTCTTGGTGCCATTTAGAACCCTGTTAAGAAGTTGGATTATAAATCCAGGCCAATTAATTTGCCTCCCACTGCCTAAGCACTCCATGAGGACCAAGTACATGAAGTTTGCAATGTGTCTCCTTTCCTGCCTTGGCATGACACATTTGTTGACAAATTCGAATAGCACTTTGTGGGGTAGCATCATCTCACTTTTGTACACAACCTTGGGCTCAATTTTCTCCTCATTGTCACTGAATTTTCTGGTAATGGCAAGGGCAGTTGGAAGATTTTCTAGGCTTGGCCATTTGAGCTATGTGTAGTCATTGTACCCCTCAGCAGGTACACTCAAAATTTCTCCCAACTCCTTTACATCAAAAGAGACTTGCACTCCTTTCACTATACTAGTAACCCTTCCATCCTTCACTTCAGCATTTGTCATAAACTCAACAATTTCATTCCTAGCCAACCTTCCATCCATCTGAAGGACCATGTATTTCTAGCCTTGAAACTCCAATTTTTCCAAAGCAACACCATTCCTTTATCCTCCAAATCCATGTAGAGTCTACCCTTCAGAATTGTCCCTTTGCCAAACTTGGCCATCTTGTGCTTCTCAGTGTCTGAATCATCTTCTTCCTCTCCACTCCATTCTTCTTACTCAACAATTTTTGCTTGTTTTGATTTCACAGCAGACCTGGTCCTTTTTGTCAGGGTGGATGGTTCAGACTTTGACTCTGAAATAGACTTCTTAGTAGAAGTCTTGGGGTTTGGGAGTCAGAACCTCCACTTCTTCAGCATCTTCTTCATCTTGAAGAACCAGGTCCATCTCATCAATATCAACAGCCTCAACAGGCTCGTCCATCTTCTTCTTTCCTTAGACACCGCTTTTCTTTTACTTTCTTCTAAGGCTTTCTGCAGTTCTGCCTCATTATGCTTTAGCTGGCTTCTTGCGGATTTTTCTCTTGTGGGAGGAGTTTCAACAGTAACAGAAGGAGCAACCTTCCTTTTCTTGTTTGCCCTAGCAGTGCCAGAAGTTTTAACCTTTGAACCCCTTTCTTCTTTGGATTATAGCTCTCAGTCACTTTCTTCAGTAGGTCTGCGAGGGTTTCTTTTACAAATGAACTAGGTTCATCTATATTTTTTCCAAGTTGAACCAGCCCTTCAGTGGCTTCACCGGACCCGCTTCCCTCTGTTTTCTTTACACTCTCATCTACTCCTCTAGATTTCTCTCCCCAAACAACCATTGCACCTGTGTCTTAGGTTAAACTCACATGAGTGGGTGAAGAATCAAACACTGTTTTACCCTTTTCCCTCACAACACTCCTAGATCCCTTGCTTACATTTTCTTTTTCCTTTTCAATTTTACCACCAATTTCTCCCGACTCTGTATTCTCAACACCTACTATAGACCCTATAAGCACAAACCTATTCTCCAAATTTGCACCAATTTCAGAGATTGTCTCAGGAGTAACTTTAGGACTAGAAGATACCTGTTCAATTTCGGAAGAAACAATTTCTTCCCCCTCAGTAGCATATTTGAAGGAGTCATCAGATTTCTGAGGTTCTTCCTCCCTACTTGCTTTCAGTTGTTCATTAATTTTCCGGATCTGCTCTCCACCAGCAACAACCTTGCGAGCTATCATTCTTACTCTTTTATTAGAGGTTGGGGTGTTCGAAAGAGTGTTGATACCCAATTCTTCCCTATATTATTTTCAAAATACATATATATCTTCAAAACAATGCATGATCATCAATTAATATTTTTTCATAATTTTCTACAATTTTAAAAGGATTTTTAAGTAATTTATCCCAGTATTTTATTATCTAAATAAGTATTAATTGCATCACAAACGATTTACTAATAATTTTATTGCATAATTTTCATCATTTATATTTATACTAAGCTTTAATTATTTCATTAATAGCGATATTTACATTTTTAGGTTATAATTGCAATAACTTCGCAAATAATAGCCCATATGTGCATAATTACTCTATTTTACAAGAAAATGACCTTTTATATTTGTATAATATTAAGTAATTATTTTAAATCATTTTTATGCATAAATATCATTTTTATCATTTATTAGCTATTTTTATAAATTGTTTTATCAAATTAATTGGGTATTTAACATATAACCTCTTTAATTTTCAGATCTTAGCCCAATTACTACCCCAACCCAACTAAATCAACCCTGACCCAATACCCATAACTCAATCTTATAACCCGCCCCAACCCAGATGGAATCCTAGCCGTTGATCTCAGAAGATCAACGGCCCACGATCCATTTCCTTTTTTAATTATACCAAACGACCCTAAACCTAATCATTTCTAAAATTCCTCCGCCCCTGAATCCCCTTTCCCATCTATTCTCTCTCAACCTCTTCCTAACCCTAGCTTGCCGTCACCTGAACCCCTTCGATTCACGGCTTATCTCTTCGATGCTAGGCCTTATCTAGCCTCCTATCTCTACTGGTGTTATAATTTGTGTTATCTGATGGAATCTCGAAGAGATTCAACACACACTTGGCTCCAAGCCCTCATTTTCTCGATGAACCCGCCTGTGTTCATTCCTATATTTGTGAGTACTGATATATTCATGTTTATGGATTCAAATCTCTGGTTCAAACCAGATTTTCCTCAACTCTGTCTTTTTTTTAAAACCCTAGTTACTTTCTACTTGAGTCCGTTCAGATTTTTATAGATCTAAAAGGATTTTGAGTTTATTTGATACTTTTCTTTTAAGATCTTCTGTTTTTACCATCATTGTTGGCCGATTTTCGTTTTCCCTAAAAGCTAGGGTTTCATCTTTAAGTTTCTGCCAAAAAGTTCTAAAATATTTAAGCATTTAACTTCGGTTCTCTTTACTTGTTCGACTGGTTTTCATATCTATGTTTTAATCCCTAGGGTTTCTAATTATTCTACTATTTGTTATGATATTTTCCCGTTATTCTTTGCCTCTGTCAATTAAAAGGGATTAGTTGATTTTTATTTGCCTAATTAGGGTTTGGAATTATATTTTCTTTTAAAATCGATATCTCTTTGACGATTTTACTTATTCTTTCCTTATTTGTGACACATAATTGGTACTACTTTCCTTAATTATGTTACTAGCCTAGTTTATGGTTTTGATTGTTTTGACCGGCCTATAAATGATCTCTGAATTTATTTTTTTACCTTATTAAACCTCAAACTTGGCTGCTAATTGATTCTGCCAAATCTAAGTGATATTATCCGGATTGTGTCGTATTAATTGATTGGGTTTAGCCCTAATTAACTAGTTAATTGATTTGCATACCTTATTTGTGAACTCTTGATTTTCCTACCTTATTTTTTTACTCTGCTGAGTGTTATATAATCCTTACCATTCTGATTTTTTAGGCAGACACACACCCTACGCTTACAAGCTCACTTTCACTCACACACTCATACTTACACAACTATAGTTCTTTTTGTTACTTTGATTTGCTGCACTGTCTAGCCGGCTGAAAGCCAAGGCTAGACTCTTGGATTCACTTGCCTTCATCTTCCTGTTTGCTATCTCCTTAACTGGTATGCCTCAATTTGTGTTATCATGTTCTCTTCAATATGCTATGTAGTCAGTTTATTATAGACTTCAATATGCTTTTGTTCTGATATCTGATTCCTGACCATCTTTTTCTCAACTCCTATGCCTTAGTTCTTGTTATCTTATGATGTTCCATGTGTTTTATAGGAATAGTTTATTTCGAACTTCGATGCTTATGATTTCCATGTAGTTCTTGTTTATCTCTCTCAACTAGCATGCCTCAATTCCCGTCAATCTACTATGTTCTATGAGCTTACCTTAGCATGTTTCCATGATTTCTGTTTACCTCTTTCTAGACTAGTATGCTTTGGTTCCTGTTCTATGTGTTTGTTTCCTTAGATACTTTAGATTCAGTATTTCTTCTGCTTAATACATGCTTACATGGTCTCACCTAGTGATATTCAATGAACTGAGTAATCTTCAGTAATGTTGTTTGATTCAGCTATGAACTCTCTATTCTGAACCTGTTTAGATATTACAAATATGTGTGGCCAATCCTGTTTGTTCCTGCTCTTTGTAAATCACATTAAGTACCAGTATGAATACTTGGTTTGAATAAGTGCTAATCTAAATAAAACTATGTGATTGTTTCTTGGACTAGTTCTATTTGCAACCAAGTGGTCTGAACTTATACACTTCTGAAAATTAATTTGTTTTCTAAGAATTGTCCCTTACCCCTTTTATACAATTTTCAAACTCCTACTCTTAGCTATCTAGGGTCCTACCACCCCTAGTGTGAGCACTGTCTAGGGTCAATGAGACTCCTCCGAACTTTGACAAATTGGGGATGGTCTTCCGAACTTTTACAAAACTATTTCTTTGAAAAAGTTCTGGTGTGATATCACGACCCAAAAATACGCAGTCGTGATGGCGCCTATCGTGAAATCAGGCAAGCCACACATTTCATTTGATTTAAGATTTCTTTCAGAATTTTCTCTACATTTACAGCAAAAGTCTCATTTAGAAGTTTAACACCATTAAAACATAAGTAAAAACCAAATCCCAGAACTAGTGTCACCAAGTCATGAGTTACTATAAATAAAATATCGAAATACAAAGCTGACATAATATTGTATGAAATAATAAAATACGATAGGAAGATAAAGATGGAGAAAACGAGGCTGCGATCGCCAGCTGCTACCTCAAAGACTCTAAAGATACTCTTCTAGTAGATCAACAACTGCTACCGGGTCCCGATGAACCTAAATCTCCACACAAGGTGCATGGGGTAACATGAGTACACCAACTAAGAAGTAACGAACCCAAACTATGGGCTGAGAGGTAGTGACGGACTAAACCTCAGTAATTATAACAAAACATCATACATAGTTTAGACATGTTAACGGTTCTAAAAGATAATGAAAACAAAATATGTCATATATGATCAGTAACCCAGGTATAACTCAGTATACTCTACATGCCAATATGTCAACTGTATGAAATGCCCATAGTGCTCACAATCTCTCACATATGAGTCCACTCAGTACTATATATGGCTCTCAGGGCCCAGGGAAGATACATCCCGGAGTAGACATAAACACAGGTGACCGTAGTCACTCAGTACCGAGGAAGGCCAATCCAGCACCACAGAGAATATCCATCTCCATAATACAACACTCGTACAAGATCCATGTCCAGGGAAGGTCCATCCCTCAATATTATCAACTGCTCTCACTGGGGGTGTAAAGACTCCGGAGGGGCTCCTCTTAGACCAAGCGCTATAACAAGCCAATGAAGGCATAATCAATATCTCGTTGCGGTGTGCAGCAAGATCCCATACTAACATTCAATATTAGGCTCTCGGCCTCACACATTCATCACTCTCCAAACTCACACACACATGCTCAAAATGTCATGATACTGGTCTGAACAATGATATGATATGTCAAATAACGATTATCGAGACTAAGACATGATATGATATGCTATGACACGACTGAGTATGTAACTTCAATCAAACACATGAGAAGACATCAATAAATGACCACTCGGGTCTCAACAATATCGGCGTGAAGCCTTGACGTAGTACTTAACATGATCACATTAACCACATTAATAGAAGTGCGGATATCAATCCATAACAGCTACTAAATGGTGCCAAGGGATGAACCAGGCCAAAAATCACACGGTGCAGGCCCGTCACTTGGCATGTGTGTAAGCTTAATCATAGTCATGTAACATACAATTCGGGGTTTCGAACCTTCAGAACCAAGTTTGGAAGCGTTACTTACCTCAAACCGGCTAAAATCCTAGTCCACAATGCCTTTGCCTCTAGACTCGGCCTCCGATTGCTCCAAATCTAACAAAAATCAGATTTACATCATCAATATATGCTAAGGAACAAAGCCCACTCGAAAATTACAAAATTTAACCAAAAATCCCTAAATTTGTCAAGCCCGACACCCGAGACCACGCCTCGAAACTCGATAAAAATTACAAAACTGGAATCCTTATACTCTCACGAGTTCATACATACCCAATACACCAAAATCTGACAACTAATGACCCCTCAAATCCTCAAATCAAGGTCTAGAACTTCAAGCCCTAATCCCCATATTTTAGTCACCAATTTCCATAAATTTCACCTCTAATCAGTCAAATAACACCATAGAAATGAGTTTTAGGTAAGAAAATCTTACTTCCACGAACTTCCCTTGAATTCCCTCTTCAAATCTCTCCCACAAGCTCCATCCCGTATGAAAATTTGATGAAATAAGCCAAAATTCGCGAAGGCTACTATTTATATGTTCTGCCCAGCTAAACCGCATCTGCGGTCACTTGCACCACACCTGCGTGACCGCTTCTGCGGTCCACTCAACCGCACCTGCAGGTTTCCACTTAAGCGTCCAGGACCGCATCTGCGCCCCAGGCACCGCACCTGCGGTCTCGCAGATGCGTCCAAATCATCGCATCTGTGGTTCTTCACCTCATGGACAATTTACGCTCCTGCGATGCCCAACTCACACTTGCGGTGAACGCACCTGCAGCCAGCCCTCTGCGTCTGCGGAAATCACAGAACAGTTCACACCAACAACACTCTAAGGCCAAAAACTCATCCCGAGGCCCTCGGGACATAAAGCAATGGTACCCACAAGTCATAAATGATCACCCGAACTTAGTCGAACCCTCGGAACACTCAAAATAACATCGAAACACCAAATCAACCAATGATTCAAGCCTAAGGATCTTCAAACTTCCAAAATTCACCAACGATGAAGAAACTAACCAAACCTCGTCCGAATGACCTGAAAATTTGCAGACACCTCACAAATAACACTACGAACCTGTTCCAACTTTCGGAATTCAATTCTGACCCCGATAGCTAATTTTCCACTACCAACCAGAAATTGCGAAAAACTCAATTTCGCCAATTCAAGCCTAATTCTACTCTGAACTTCAAAATAACATTCCGAACACACTCCTAAGTCTCAAATCACCTAACGAAGCTATCTGAGCCATCAAATCCGTGTTCCGAGGTCATTTACCTATAAGTCAACTCCTGGTTGACTTTTCCAACTATTAAGCCAACTTAAGAGACTAAGTGTCTCATTTCTTACCACGACCACTCCGAACTCGAACCAACCAACCCCACACAACATAATTAAGCTAAGAAACACATGATAAAGAAGAAATAGGTAAAACGAGGCTAATCTCACGGAATGACCGACCAGGTCGTTACGTTATCTCGCTCTTAATCAAACATTCGTCTTCGAACGAGTCTAGAAACATACCTAGAGTCTCAAATAAGTGAGGATATCTGCTCCGCATCTCCCGCTCGATCTCCTAGGTGGCCTCCTCCACCGGCTTCCCTCTGCGCTGCACCTTCACTGAAGCTATATCCTTAGACCTCAACCTTCTGACCCGATGACCCAAAATAGTCACTAGCTCTAGCTCATAAGAGATATCACCCTCAAGCTGAACCGTGCTGAAGTCCAAAACATGAGACGGGTCACCAACATACTTTCGAAGAATGGAAACATGAAATACCGGGTGAACACTCGATAAGCTGTGTGGCAAAGAAGTCTATAAGACACCTCTCCAACCCTATGAAGTACCTCAAAAGGCTCAATGAACCGAGGACTCAACTTGCCCCTTTTCCCAAACCACATAACACCCTTCATGGGTGACACCTTCAGCAGTGCCTTCTCCCCAACCATGAAAGATACATCCCGGAATTTTGGTATGTATAACTCTTCTGCCTAGACTGCGTTGTGCGAAGCCGCTCTTGAATCAACTTCACCTTATCCAACGCATCCTGTACTAAATCTGTGCCCAATAGCCTAGCCTCACCCGACTCAAACCAACCAACCAGAGATCTATACCTCCTCCCATATAAACCCTCATATGGGGCCATCTGAATACTAGACTGATAGCTATTATTATATGCAAACTCTGCGAGTGGCAGATGCTGGTCCCATGAACCCCCGAAATCAATGACACAAGCACGCAACATGTCCTCCAGAATCTGGATAGTGCACTCGGACTGCCTGTTCGTCTGAGGATGAAATTATGTGCTCAACTCAACTTGAGTACCCAACCCTCTCTGCACGACCCTCCAAAACTGTGATGTGAATTGAGTACCTCTGTCAGAAATGATAGAAACTGGAACACCGTACAACCGGACAATCTCCCGGATATAAATCTCAGCTAACCGCTCTGAAGAATAAGTAGTACCAACAGGAATGAAGTGTGCGGACTTGGTCAGACGATCAACAATAACCCATATATAATCGAACCTCCTCGCAGTCCTTGGGAGTCCAACTACAAAGTCCATGGTGATCCGCTCCCACTTCCACTCCGGAATATCTAATCTCTGATGCAGTCTACCTGGTCTCTGGTGCTCATACTTGACCTACTGACAGTTGAGACACCGAGCTACAAATCCAACAATATCCTTCTTCATCCGCCTCCACCAATAATGCTATCTTAGATCCTGATACATCTTTACGGCACCCGGATGAGTGGAATACCGTGAGCTGTGGGCCTCTGCTAGAATCAACTCTCGAATCCCATCCACATTAGGCACACATATCCGACCCTGCATCCTCATAACCCCATCATCACCAATAACAACATACCTAGCATCAACTCTCCGGACCATATCCTGAAGACGAGCAAGTGTGGGTCATCATCCTGGCGCTCCCTGATATCGTCATAAAGAGAAGACCTGGAGGCTACACGAGCCAATACCCGACGGGGCTCTGATAGATCCAGTCTCACCAACTATCCTGCTAAGGCCTGAACATCAAGTGCTAAAGGTCTCTCTGCTACTGGAAGATAGGCTAGACTCCCCAAACTCTCTGCTCTACGACTCAAGGCATCGACCACTACATTGGCCTTCCCCGGATGGTATAGATAGTGATATCATAGTCCTTGAGAAGCTCCAACCATATCCTTTGGCGCAAATCCAGATCTTTATGCTTAAACAAATATTGCAAACTACGGTGATCACTGAAAACCTCACAATGAAATCCATACAAATAATGACGCCAAATCTTCAAGGCATGAAAAATGGCTGCTAGCTCGAGATCATGTACTAGATAATTCTTCTCATGGGTCTTCAACTGGCACGAGGCGTAGGCAATCACCCTAACCTCCTGCATCAATACACAACCAATGCCTATCCTCGAGGAATCACAATACACGGTATAAGAACCTGAAGCTGATGGCAATACTAACACTGGAGCCGAAGTCAAAGCAGCCTTGAGCTTCTGAAAGCCCTCCTCACACTCGTCCGACCACCTGAACGGAGCACCCTTTTGGGTCAATTTTGTCAAGGGCGAAGAAATTGAAGAAATCCTCTCCACAAAGCGACGGTAGTACCCCGCCAAACCAAGGAATCTCCTAATCTCTATAGCTGAGGACGGTCTGGGCCAACTCTCCACCGCCTCTACCTTCTTTGGATCAACTTGAATACCCTCACTGGACACCACGTGCCCCAAGAAAGCTACTGAGCCAAGCCAAAACTCACACTTGGAGAACTTTGAATAAAGCTTCCCCTCCCTCAATCTCTGTAAAACAACTCTCAAATGATGATCATGCTCTTCCTGGATACGAGAATATACTAGGATGTCATCAATGAACACAACAACGAAGGAATCCAAATACGGCTGAAACACGTTGTTCATCAAATGCATGAACGCTGCTGGGGCATTGGTCAACCCAAAAGACATCACCATAAACTCATAATGACCATAACGAATCCTAAAAGCTGTCTTGGGAATATCAGAATCCCGAATCTTCAGCTGATGATACCTGGATCTCAAATCAATCTTAGAGAACACTCTGACTCCCTGAAGCTGGTCAATAAATCATCAATA
>MDKH01013860.1:0-20995 GCA_005239495.1 Nicotiana undulata
AACTATATTAATATAACAACGAGTTCATCCCCAACGAGTTCCACCAAAACCTTAGGTTAAAAGATTTAGCTATTCATAACAATGATAAAAAGAACAAAAGAATTCATGAACAATGTAAAATAGGAAGAAGAAGGAAAAACTCGTAGAAGAATTCCCCCGCCTTGCTCTTCTTGTGTCTCTGCCTCCTTAGGTCGAATTTTTGTCCAAAATATGTCCAATCCCTAAAAATAACGTTCTCCCATGTATATACCAATTAGGGTCGGGCCCAAACAATTATACTTTCTCCTACGCAAAAAAGGACAAGTTTCCAGGCCGCCACTAGCGCGGCCGCGCTAATCTCGCGCTAGAGGTCGCGCTAGTGGGGTTTTATTCTGTCCCAGTCCGCGTGAGGTCCGCAGTCGCAGTTTCGATCGCAATGTTGACCCTGTTACGTTTGGAATTGGGAACAACGTAAAACATCGAAGTTGTAGCCCTTTGCGTTATCTTTCCAACCATATATTATATAGCCCAAATGGAGTTTGGAGTAGAAAGTTATGTCCATTTTACTAGATAGTACACAATATGTCTCCTCGAGTCTTCGTTTGTTCTCAACTATCGAATTTGACCCCCGAACACGATTCCGACTTAATTCCTTGAGCTTTTATTCAGACTTCAAAGCTCCAAATCACTTAAATTTATTCCATAACATCTATATAGATTGGAATCACTCATACAAGACATAAAATACACAGTTAGTGCAAAACACTAGCGATTAAAGCTCAAACTCAATTAAAGTGCAGTAAACTAGAGTGTAATAAGCGATTAAAATATGTAATTATAGCCTATCATCATTTACACTCCAACTTAATGATGCTTCACTGTCTTAGGAATGTGAAATAATGTTAAAATAGCTCTAATTATTGATTTTATGTTTCGCAGGAGCAAAATGTGCTATTAAGGACCTAGGACGGTGTTTGGAGCAAAATTAAAGGAAGAAAGCCTCGTGGAATTTTTGATGTGTGAAGAGAAGGATGAAAGTTGTTTGGACAGATTATAAGTCCACTAGCGCGGTCACTAGCGCGACCGCGCTAGTCCAGTTGCCGGGATAGAACAAAACTTCATTAGCACGGGCACTAGCGTTAACACTAGCGCGACCGCACTACCCAGCGATCCCCCGATAGAACATAAGTTGATTAGTGCGCCCAGTAGCGCGTTGACTAGCGTGGGCGCGCTAATCCCAGGCGGACACGTTATTTCCCAAGGGCACTTTTGGAAGTTTGGGGCCATTCCAATTAACCTATATAAGGTTCAACTAGCCCAAAGGAAGATTTTTATCAAGGTTTAGAGGCTTGTTCAAGAATAGAAAAGACAAGAGGCAAGGAGGGTATTTGGGCATCAATTCTCATCTCCCTTCCTTGTGATTTTACCATTGTTAATGAATTCTTTTGTTATTTTCAATACAGTTATGAGTAGCTAACTTCTTTAGTGTAAGGTTTTGGTGGAACCCGTTGAGGATGAACTTATTGTTATATTAATATAGTTTTGCTTGGTTTTCAATCTCTATTTGTTCAACTACGTTCTTGTTGTAGTTGATTGAAGGGCCCTCAATTAGTTGTACCTATTTAGTGTGTATCTGCTCGAGAGAGAGTGCATGTTTAGGTAATTGTTGAACAACACCACTCCCAAAGTATAGGAGAGATCCATAACCAAGGGTTTAAAGGTTGGATTAGAGATAACGATACCTTGGGTGCAATCTAAAGTGAACTGTAATAAAAGTCAGCTAGCGTAGCTCGAGAGAGTGCGTCTAGTAAATTATCGTAATTGCTCGAGAGAGAGAATTACAGTACCATAAGTGTTCATGATTGATAGAGATGATTAGGCCAAACTATATGAAACATACAAGAAGGGATTCCATCAACGGGGGAAACCATAACCTTAGATCCTTATCGCATCTGTTTACATCTCAGTATTAATTATCTTTTAGTTTACTTAATTTCATTTAGTTGTAGTTAGTAAAAATACCGAAAATTGATATTCACAACCTTTGGGAAATTGATTACTGAGAATTGAGTGAGTCTAACAACAATAATTGATAGGTTAATTCCCTGTGGGATTTGACTCTGGGTGAAATACTCAGATTATATATACAACGCCCGCTTAGTCTTTTCATAATTAAGACATAGTTGAGCGTGACCATGTCCTACCAATATTATAGTGCATCAACTTTCAACTAATTTTGCTTACTCTTTCTGTGTCCCATTTAATGTGATACTATATAATAACAATAATTTAAACTATTAGTTTATTGTTTGGGAAAAAAGTATTATTAGTTAATTGTTTGGCATAGACATAAAGGAATTAGAGAAAAGAAGTGCACATGCTTGAGTTTTTTCTACGTTGTAATTCTTGGTAGGTTAGGAAGAGATGAGACAAATTCTGATGAAAAAAAATTTATCCTTAATTAAAGTTTGTTGAAATAGATTAATTATTTTGCAAATTATACCACAAATCTCGTCGATCGTGCTCCTTTGTTGCTTAAAGTAGAGGTTTTTCTTTAATAGTGTGATAAAAAATAATGCGCTGTCCGTGGAATGGGAAAGGGAGAGGAAAACTTTATCTAGTGATGCAAAATTAGTGCTTTCTCAATCTAAATTTGTTTATCCATTTTTATTTGGTATCTTTATTTTATCAATAGAAGAGTTGAAGTAGTAATATTTTAAATATTTTGAGAAAAATATATGTTCATATATTGATTTTAATGGTACGAGTAGCAAGAATAGTAAAAGTGGAACCCCTGAAATCACTATGATTTAAAAATATTACTAAAATAAGAAAAAATGATAACAATTTTGGACAACGAAAAATTAAGACAAGTAGTAGTACTTAAGATCGCTATCTTAAAAATCATTAAGAAATACATTAAATAGGTATAAAAATTAAATTCAAAACTCAATTACCAGCATTTAAAGTTGCTAAACTAAAGTCCACAACTCGTAAAATTTGAATCACGATCCACCTCTACTTGCAAAAATGATTACAATGTCAAACGTATATAACTTAAATCTTCCATTGTAGTATTTGCTTTAGTTCTTTAAATGGAGGCGGGGGGCGTATTGGAATGATTGATGGAGCAAAGGAATAAGTAGAACGTGGGGGAGATGGCAGCAATGGTACAGTAGAAAAGATAAAAACACACATCTCGCCATTTGCCAACAGATTGCCCATGTGCTCATGAGCAGAGATGCCCAAAGGACAGCCTGTGGACCAGCCTGGTTTTTGTGTGGAGGCTCTGTTTCTTGTATGCATTTGGTTCCAGATTTTCGCCCAACGCCTTTGTATTGTCACACTTAGATTTTAATAACAACCAACTAATTAGAGTAGTATTTTGTTTAAATAAACAAATTTGCATTTTATATTCTTGTTATCGATTAGAATTAAAGAGTCTAATTACCCTAGCCTTTGATCTATGCAAAGACTTATTGGATGCTTAAATTAGGCTACGAGGAGTTCTATTTCCAAGCTTTGACAGGTAAACAGAAGAGATCCAGTAGTCTACTCTAGTGAAATGAGGCGCAAAACTAGGGAATTTGTCTATAACTTTGCTGATTCTTTATCCTAGTGATCCATTCGAGCCCAAAAATGGAATTTAGGAATATCTCACATAAAATTGTTCTACTTTTTTGGAAGGTATATATATATCACTTAACTCCTCTGTAGAAGCTGACCAATATTGTCTTATCAGCTGTCTGTCCTTATCTTGCGCTTTCCCGGCTAGCGTACATGAGGTCTATCTATGCAAAAGAATAAGATAGTGTGCTTAGAGGGCACAATCTTGTTCAAAATAAAGCTGGCTTAACAACGTGTCGAATAAAGGGAATCCAGCGCAATTTCATAAATAGCCACCCCTTTTGTCTTATTATAATTGTCAATTTAGGCAGTCAGCTAATCTCATTCTCGATTAGAGACTCCATTGATGAACTCCAGAACCTTCTCATGAGCTAAAGAGAGAAGGGGACTTGATTCTCAAAGATGAGACAATGAATTGTTTCATTTCTGATACCCCAAAACGGTGTATATATAGATGTGGATACAAGGCCACTAACTAACTTCAACTACTTTGATAGCTAAGCTACTGTGTATCAACTAACTAATTGACAAACTAAACTAGCTAAACTACTCTGGAAGTATATACAAGAATAAAATTAAATACAGTGTTATTCATTGTTATCTCAACCCTCCTGTAACGACCCGATCGATCGTTTTGAGCATTTGCACTTTGCTCGCCAGTTCTCGGGCATGACTAGCTCCGTATGATGTATTATGACTTATGTAAATCGTCGGTTTTGGTTTTCAGGATAATCAAAATTGATTTGGAAAACCAATTCTCAGCTTGAAGCTTTAAATATGAAAGGTTTGACCAAGTTTTGACTTTTTAGTATTCAATCTCAGATTTGGGTTTTTATGATTTGGTTAGCTCCGTTAGGTGGTTTTGGACTTGGGAGCGCATCCGGAATGTGATTTGGAGGTCTGTGGTAAAATTAGGCTTGGATTGGCGAAATTGAAAATTTGGTGTTTCTCGGTCGGCAGTGGAAATTTTGACATCGGGCTCGGAATAAAATTCCGGAAGTTGGAATAGGTTCATTGTGTCATTTGTGACTTGTATGCAAAATTTGAGGTTAATCAGACTTGATTTGATAGGCTTCGACATCAAATATAGAAGTTGGAAGTTCTTAGTTTCATTAAGCTTGAATTGGGGTGTGATTCACGGTTTTAGCATTATTTGATGTAATTTGAGCCATCGAATAAGTTTGTGTCATATTATGGGACTTGTTAGTATACTTGGTTGAGGTCCCATGAGGCTCGGATAAAATTTGGAAGAGTTTTTGGAAGATTTTGGCGTTTTGAGCATAAACATGTAATGATCCAAAGGTCCTTTTATAGTTCTAGAGATCGAAATTTGATTTCGAGACTTCCGACATTTTATAATGAATTATAGGAGTAATCTGGAAAGTTTGGTCTAATTTCATCAAGTCGCGGTTGGGTTTTTGACGCGAAACATGAGTTAATTGTTTAACGAGCAAAATGGGTATCGCACTGAGCAAATGAGATCTGAATTGAGTTTCGATTGAAGGGCTATGTTCGTATTATTATTTGTGACTCATAGGAACAAGAATCATCGAATTCCGAGTTCGTATGGTGGAGTTAGAGTCTTTTCAGTGAAAATAAACATTGTTGGTGCAACAGGATCTGGTGCGCACCTTTAGCGACTAGATTTGGCACTTTTAGCGACCAGATTTGGGCTTTAGCGACCAGATTCGTGTTTTTATTGAGTTGTCTTGTTTTTTTAGCTCATTTCCACATTTTGGACGAAACAAATGCGGCTTGAGGCGATTTTTGAGCGAGAAGTCATGGGAAATCTTGAGGTAAGTCACTTGTGATCATTTCTACTCCATAATATTGAATTATCATCGAATAATCCGACTACATTACATATTTTTGATGTGTAAATTGGGGAAGTTAGGGCATGAGAAATTGGAAACTTTAATTGAGGAATTGAAGGGGCAATTGTGGTCCGATTTTGATGTTCTTGGTATGTATAGACTCGTGGGAGAATAAGGATTCCGATTTTGTGATTTTTATCGAATTTTGAGACGTGGGACCGGGGGTCGGGTTTGGCCAATTTCGGGATTTGTGCCTAATCTTGATAATTTTCGAATGGGTTTCGTCTCCCTATCATATATTGATGTTATTAATCTGGTTTTGGTTAGATTCGGAGCATTCGGGAGCCGATTCGAGGGGCAAGAACATCACAGAGTAGTTTTCAGGCCGGTTTGAGGTAAGTAAGGAATGTAAATCTTGTCCTGAGGGTATGAAACCCCGGACTTCACAATGTATCATTATTTAGGAGTGGCGCACATACTAAATGACGAGTGTGTGGCGTACATCGATGGGGATTGTGACTTTGTCCGTCCTGTAGCAACTATTAAGTTGCGTATTTGATTATAAACTATATGATATTTCATGTTTAAAGATTATTACTATGTTTTGGGCGAAATGCCGAATTTGGGCCTCGTGCCATGTGTTTAGACCCCTTGGGGGATTTTTACTGTTATTCCTCATTGTGTTGACTTATGATTTACAGTCAGTCATATTATGCTTAACTGATTTAAAACTCAGTCTCATTTACACTACTTTGATGCATAAAATTATATTTTTGGGTCGAGTACCCCGTTTTACTGATAGCCCGAGGGGCTTTTGAGAGGTTTCTGACTGAGTGAGGCTGAGAGCCTATATTGTGAGAAGTATATATGGATCGGGCTGCACGTCGATCCATCCATATATATATATATATGGATCGGGCTGCACGCCGTAGCGAGATATGTTGGATCGGGTTGCACACCGCAACGATATAGAGCTTGGGCTGTAGGAGCCCCTCCGGAGTCTGTACACCCCCAGTGAGCGCAGGTACCTACTGAGTGCGAGTGCCGAGTGTTGAGTGATGAGTGATCGGGAGTCATGAGTGGCTATGAGGTTGCCCGATGGGCTGATTACGAGTGATTGTGAGGCATGCTGAGGGACTGATTCTGAGTGATGTTATGCCCGAGGGGTGGTTTATTATTCATGTTTTTGCGCGATTGGCTACTTATGATTCATATCATTTTACACTAAACTTCTTGGACATTTTATTGAAACGGTTGGAAATTACATTTTTTTCAAAGGATTTTCACTGAAATCGGGTTTTTAGCGTGATGATTTAACGTATACATTGTTGGAAAGAAAGACTGTGCTTATTGTAAATTGATGATATGACTTTATGTGTTTCTTACTGCTCAGACCTGATTTATTTTCATTACTACTGAATTGGCGTACTCACATTACTCCTTGCACCTTGTGTGCATGTCACGCCCAAAAATCGAGGGACGAGACAGGGAAATGAGGCTCACCAGAACTGCTGAAGAGATGAAGAGGAGGAACCACTAACGGCAGGCTGAGCTACCTGCTATGGAACCACCTACATCCATATAAAAGATGTAGCGCCCCCGGCGAAAAGGGACGTTAGTACCGTTGAATAGTACTAGCATGTATGAACAAACTTTACTCTAAATAAAATGAAACAATAGACAGATAGGGGACAACTTAAAAAAACCAACAAATAGTGCACATAGATACGGAAACAAACACAATTGAGGGTTTCACAGATTCTTATTTCAACACAATCATATTCCACCCTTATTCCTTCTCATCATTCCACCCTTATTACGCATGTTGCGGCGCGCAACCCGATCCCACCGGACAATCACATTTCAGTCTTATTACATTCTGTTGTGGCGTGCAACCCGATCCCACCGTACAATTCACATTCCACCCTTATTACCTCTCCACCCTTATTACTTCGTGTTGCGGTGTGCAACACGATCCCACCGGAAAATCACATTTCATAACAACAATAACAGCTCGCAATTCAATCACAAGGCTTCATATCATCAAGAGTACAATTTCATAACAACTAATCAATCATGTATTCACTATAATCTTTATCAACCATTAATTCAATCACAAAGATTCTCATCAATAAAGAATATAAATTCATTACAACCAACAATCCGTACGAAGTCAAGCCACAATAAACCTTGCCAAACAATGAGTCATATCCGATATTGCCATGGTCATTTAGTTCGATTAAATCGATTCACAACTCCTTTTCATCACTTGTTACATAGCCCTTAGCACTTAGATACATTCACACATTTAGGTTCTTTACCATTATATTATACCAACATATTCAAGCACTTAATGAACCTTGCACACAAAAGAGTAATCACAAAGAAATCATCTTTCACAATTTCAATTAACATGATAATCGACTAAGAGAATCAGAGAATGAAATCTTACACCTCAATACTTCAGAACAATCAATTCACATGTACCCAGCAAGAAACTCATACTGAATGCTCAGACACCAACAAGGTGACTCTACGAAGATTAGTCATACATACCTTGTGTCGAATTCCCCTTTAATTTCTATCACAATTCACCAAACCGTCTAGCACCGTCAATCTATTCCACAATGTGACATATTTCGTTTTAGAATTAGGATCCATGAACATAACTCGAACTCATTTAGGAATTTTATCGAACGTTATGTGACCCCCTTCGATTACTACCCCTCTTTAGTGAAAGATCACTTTAATTAGCTTCCCCATACTAGGTCATGGAAGACTGTTCACATGCATGCAAAGTTTCAACTTTCATTTTCAAGAACCAACCTATGTGTGTTTTATTCTTAACCAAAATCTGAGAAATTGGGGAAATAGGGTGAAGACTTACCTCTTGTGATGAAGAACGAAGATTACTCGATAATTTTTGGGCCTGAGTGATGTTTGAAGAATCAATTTGAGGAAGATGGGTACTTCTCTCTCTAGAACCCACTCTCACTTCTCTCTATTTTGTTCTAATAAATGTTAAAATGAAAGGGGGTAAGTGTTTTAATGAACTGGGGGTCGGGTACAAAAATTAGAATTTAGAGGCCCTGAAGCATAAATGCGGTCAGGAATGCGGTCGCATTCTTGTTATGCGGTCCGCATTCCTGTCGCATAATTGGACCTCAAATGGGCCAAGATTGGAAAACAAACTGCCCAGGTATACGACCACTATGCGGTCCGCATGCCTGTTATGCTATCGCATTACCTCCCTCGCAAAACAATGGATCAAGAATGCGACAACTATGCGGTCCGCATTCCTAAAATGCGATCGCATTCTGGGCCGCATAGTTGTCCTTAATTTGGACAATAGGTTGTCCAGGTATGCGACCACTATGCGGTCCGCATACCTGTTATGCGGTCCGCATACCTGTTATGCGGTCCGCATACCTGTTATGCGATCGCATAGTGCGTCTCATAATCACGCAATTCTGGAAAATTTTATCTTTTAAGTTCTGGGATTCTTTTTACTTAAAATGGGTCCGTTTTAAGAATTTCTACAGTTATAAAAACACAGGGACCTATTCGAGTATTATTTTAGACATGAAATGTTATGGGTCTTTACAGTGCAGATCTAGGTGCAAGGGCAGAGAGAGCTGTCTATCCGTTCCAGAGACTTCCTGGAGATTTTGCGAGGTAGCTGCACGCGTCCGCAACCTTTCTCTCTCCTGCTTACTATTATAAAGTTTATTTTCTAGACTTGTATATTTTTTGTAGATGCTCATGACCAGTGACTCCGGGGTCTAGGGGTTGTATTTTAAACATATGGTGTAGCTTTGTCTATTTAAAAGGTAATTTAAATGAAACCTTTACGGGTTATCAGTTTAGAAATGATATAAATGAAAGATTATTTACGTTAAGTGTTAATTTTGCTGGCCTAGTTCCACGATATGCGCCATCACGACTAGTTTAGATTTGGGGTCGTGACAAGTTAGTATCAGAGCCTAGGTTACATAGGACTCAGCGGTCATGAGCAGGTGTAGTAGAGTCTTGCGGATTGGTAGGGAGACGTCTGTACTTATCTTCGAGAGGTTGCAGAACCCTTAGGAAAAAACTCACATTCTTGAATTCTTGTCGTGCGAATCCATTTATCCAGCCAAAAGCGTAACTCTTTGAATTCCTTTCATGTATTCGAATACGCATGTGAGCGCTCGGTATCAGCTGTGCATGGACGACTTGTGATTCCCATGGGTGAGATGTGATTTTTAGCATATTGATAATGGACCAGTCTGTAGGACTTGAGGCCGGATTTTGTCTATGGCTTGAGTGCTGAGATTTTGTTTGTGCGATCACGTGCATTTGGGGACTTATATGTCCATTTGTGTGCTTATTGATGGGATTTGGTGACTATTGACTACGTGGTGAGTGTGATTTGATGGTTAGACGTGTCCAGGGTGCTTGATTGTGACAAAAATGAATTGGCGGGAGATGTAGAAAGAACCATTGAGTATTTGACTTATGTCTTATGTTAGAATATGGCCTCGAGTTGCGAGTGTATTGAAAGACCTCTCGTGTAGCTTAGTTGTGGAGTGAAGTGGATTTTCCTGTTGTGTTCTGAGCTTCTGGTGATGTCTTTTGGGCTGACCAATGCCCCAACAGCGCTCATGTATTTGATTAATGGTGTATTTCATCCGTGTTAGCACTCCATTGTTATTGTATTCATTTACGGCATCCTAGCGTACTCACATAGCCAGAGGTAGCATACTCAGCATTTGAGGGTGGAATTATAAGGATTCAAGGAGGAGAAGCTCTATGCAAAGCACTCCAAGTATGAATTTTGGCTCAGTTCAGTAGCATTCTTGGGACACGTGGTGTCCAGTGAGGGTATCCATGTGGTCAGACGAGTGTGAGTAGAGCTTCCAGAAGCTCAAGATTTCCTCGACCACAACTTTGGGGTTAGTTCTTCCATCAGCTTCAGGTTCTTATACCGCGTATCTCGATTCCTCGAGGATAGGCATTGGTTGTTTTTTAATATATGAGGGTATAGTGATTGCGTGATAGCTATGATTTTTGGAAGGGTATAGAGATGATATCAGTTTGAGGCTAAACATGCGAGGTTACCTACCGCGGGGTGTCCTGAGGTTTTGTGACCCTTAGGTGGTTTTGTAGTACGTACTCTTTTATCAATAATTGATATATGTTGCAATTTGAGTTAGGTCGCTTGTGGAAGTTGGCATCGGCTATTACAATGGTGAATGCGATATTTTCATACGATTTGGGATATTAGATTGGGTTGTGTCATATGAGCGTATGAAGGATTTAGTTGAATCTCACTGCAGTATGATGCCAGTGATAGCATATGGGAATTGTGAGTTATTGTTTGTCTTGATCGTTGGATTTTAGCCAAGTGGGGGAGTTTGTTAATGTTAAGTTGATTGCACGATTATGTCTTGTATTGGTCTCGGTTCGAGGTATGTCGAGGAATCTGTTATGACCTGTAGAGGTGGAGTTTGGGAAGGGCTTGAGTAACAGAAAATTTGAATACGGGTTGTAATATACTCTATGGGTTATTGGGTTTTATTGAATGTATGAGTTGTATTAGTAAAGGGTGTAGTGTGTGCGGAGTAGGGATATGCTTGGTTGCTTTAAAGTGTGGATTACTTCCTAGTATGTAGGGGTGCAGATGGGGCCAGGTCGAACGGTCTGTTTTATCAGTTTAATTGAGAATTACATAGAGTGGGTGACTCTCGAGAATGGTTCTGATGGTTCAAGGTTATATGTAATGATTGGAAATCTTCGAGATGTGTAATTGGCTAGAAACTGAGATTTACGTTGGAGGGTGTAAAACATTATCATAGATTCCTCATATCAGTATCAGGAAGGTGAAGGTAATGGCTTTAGATTTGCAGGAAGTCTCTTCAGGGTAAGTATTTTGAATATGGTGCTTTTTGGGATATTTGATAGAGTATTCAGTAGCTTATGAGCCTTAGACGGTGCGGTTTTTTGCCGGGTTGTCGTGTGGTGAGTTTGGGTTGAGGATTGAGGTATTATGGCAAGGAGAAGTACTAATTCGAAGATAATTCAGAAGGAACTTGGATAAATAGGACAGCTTGGTAGTAGGTCGGATCGACGTTGGTAAGGGATATGATTAGTTCTTTGGGTGCTTATGAAGTAATGGGTTTTTACAAGTGTTTCTTGGCAATGTTCTTGGGTTTTAGTGAAATGCGTAGCTTGGTTGAGTTAGAAGGATTTAGTCCTGACGGTTTGGTGTTGTACAAATGGAATTCAGATAGTTCTAGATGGTTTCTACTACGGTTAGAGATGTGTATTTTCTATCGGCGTGAGGAGAATGTGATGTATAGTGTTCTTTTGATTTTGCTTCTGGATGGGATCAAATGTAAAGTTCTTGACTAGTTGGGTGCGTAGTTGTTTGTGGCTCGGAAGGGATCATGAAGTTCATATATTTATCATATTATGGCGTGGCGTATGCAGTATGTTGTGTAGAGTTTGGATTTGCATATGTGAGATCTCGGTTCAGTCCTAGAAGGAAGGTAAAATTTCTCAAGCAACATTGGCAGTTTCAGATGACTGTAGATGATATCACCAATTGGGTGGCTTGATGAGGGTATACATTTCTGAAAGGTCAATGTGTGAAGTTAAGGGTGCTTCACCGGTATTTCGACGCTCTCTTGTTGGATCGACTGCTGATATTCAAGGTTGCTTGGTGACACGGAGGAATTATGAGGGTATCCCTCATGGAATGATTGAGTATTAGAGACATGTTATATGTTCGAGTGGTGGAGTTGGGAGCAGATATGGTAATGGGTGCGCTTCATGGACTTCGAGACTGGGAGTTTTCATAAACAGATTAATTTGTGGTTTTGGACTGTGAGGATGCGAGCAAAGCTAGTCAAATGCTAGTATATGCCATGATTCAGTCATTGTGAACTTTCAGAGAGTTTTCTATCTGTTGTGGGTGACCAGAGTTGATATAGGGTTATTGGTAGGCCAGTATGGGTGTGTGTCCTACACCGGGTCAGAATTGTTGACTCCGAATTGCTATTGTCGAGGGATGTACCATTCGATTGTCGTTGAGTTCATTCATATTCTGGAGTGATCTATGAGTTACCCTGCGGTATTGCGAGGAATGGTGATTGTTGGTTAAATGCACATATGGTGCGGATTTATTTGGGCTTTATAGCGGGATTTGAGGAAAGTAAGTAATTGGGAATTGCGGGATTGAGGCATATTGGTTATGTTCCTTCTGATTCGGGCTGGCATGGCATTGCGTCATTTACTTCTCCGTGGTTATGGTGATTTACTTTAGGTACTACACATCAAATTGCGCGTGGTTGATGATTTTGAGCATGGTGACTTGAGGTGTCTCATGTGGACCAGTGTTTGGATAGGGTCGCACATTGCAGCGATGTTATGTAGAGGTATGATCCTTTGGGTTAGATTCATGTGTTCTGGTTCTACGATGTTTGATAGGTTCTCAGCATTATGTTGTGGTGGTACTTGTGAGCTTGCGGTACAGCTCTCTCATTTGAGTCATTTTTTCCATGATTTGAGTACATTTGGATTGTTGCTTATAAGTGCGCGGGTCGCACGGATTGTGGCTTTAGATTGTATCGATGTGTCATGTCACTAGAGTAGTCGTGTTGGATGAGATGAGGTCATTGGGATCTATAATGAATACTATCATATTCAATTTCAGCATGTTGGAAGGCTAATATCGGGATTCGGTTTAAAAGTTTACTATGGTCCTTGCAAAAGGAGAGGAAACTCCATGACTGGTTGATCTGAGGAATGGTTATGACTTTCTGCGTATTTCATTCATCATTGGCAGTATACGAAAGTGTTGGAATGAGGCTTTGGTTTGATAAGAGGTTTATTACCGGAATTGGGTTGTTTGAGCAGCTGCTGTGATTAGAAGTTATCGCTATGAGTGTTTGAGTTAAGCGGTATATCATGTGATTTTCATCTTGAATTGCGGTTATGGCTTGATACATCGTTTTCAGACTTATTCAGTGTGTAGATGTGAGATTCTGATCTTGTAGACAATTTCGGAAGTGGAAAATTTGTTCTAAGGTTATGGGTTAGGGTGAATTGTGAAATTTCAGTTATATTTTGTTACCGGACCTATATGGGATAGGGTGACATGGGATCACCCCCGGGTATGTTCATGGTAAGTTTACCTAGTGATTTGATGGTTTTCGGAACAACTCTGGGCACGCTCGAGGACGAATGTATGTTTAAGTGGGGGAGGATGTAACGACCCGACCGATCATTTTGAGCATTTTCACTTTGCTCGCCAGTTCTCGAGCATGGCTAGATCCTTATGATGTATTATGACTTATGTAAATCGTCGTTTTTAGTTTTCAGGATAATCAGAATAAATTTGGAAGAGCAATTCTCAGCTTGAAGCTTTAAATATGAAAGGTTTGACCAAGTTTTAAATTTTTAGTATTCGATCTCAGATTTGGATTTTTATGATTTGGTTAGCTCCGTTAGGTGATTTTGGACTTGGGAGCGCGTCCGGAATGTGATTTGAAGGTCCGTGGTAAAATTAGGCTCGAATTGACGAAATTGGAAATTTGGTGTTTCTCGGTCGGCAGGGGAAATTTTGATATCGGGCTCGGAATAAAATTCCGGAAGTTGGAATAGGTTCGTTGTGTCATTTGTGAATTGTATGCAAAATTTGAGTTTAATTGGACTTGATTTGATAGGTTTCGGCATTAAATATAGAAGTTGGAAGTTCTTAGTTGCATTAAGCTTGAATTGAGGTGTGATTCACGGTTTTAACATTGTTTGATGTAATTTGAGGCATCGACTAAGTTTGTGTCATATTATGGGACTTGTTAGTATACTTGGTTGCGGTCCCATGAGGCTCGGATAAGCTTTGGAAAAGTTTTGGGAAGATTTTGGCGTTTTGAGCATAAACATGTAATGATCCAAAGGTCCTTTTTTAGTTCTAGAGATCGAAATTTGATTTCGAGACTTCCCAGGTTTTGATAATGAATTATAGGAGTGAACTGGAAAGTTTTGTCTAATTTCATCAAGTCGCGATTGGGTTTTTGACGCGAAACATGAGTTAATTGTTTAACGAGCAAAATGGGTATCGCATTGACCAAATGAGCTCTGAATTGAGTTTCGATTGAAGGGCTATGTTCGTGTTATTATTTGTGACTCATAGGAACAAGAATCATCGAATTCCGAGTTCGTATGGTGGAGTTAGAGCCTATTCAGTGAAAATAAACATCGCTGGTGCAACAGGATCTGGTGCGCACCTTTAGCGACCAGATTCCTCACTGTGTTGACTTATGATTCACAGTCAGTCATATTATGCTTAACTGATTTAAAACTCAGTCTCATTTATACTACTTTGATGCATAAAATGATATTTTTGGGTTGAGTACCCCGTTTTACTGATAGCCCAAGTGGCTTTTGAGAGGTTTCTAACTGAGTGAGGCCGAGAGACTATATTGTGAGGAGTATATATGGATCGGGATGCACGGCGCATATATATATATATATATATGGATCGGGATGCACACCGTAGCGAGATATGTTGGATAGGGTTGCACGCCGCAGCGATATAGAGCCTGGGTTGTAGGAGCCCCTCTGGAGTCTGTACACCCCCAGTGAGCGCAAGTACCTACTGAGTGCGAGTGTCGAGTGGTGGGTGACGAGTGATTGGGAGGCATGAGTGGCTGTGAGGTTGCCCGATGGGCTGATTACAAGTGATTGTGAGGCAAGTTGAGGGATTGATTCTGAGTGATGTTATGCCCGAGGAGTGGTTTATTATTCTTGTTTTTGCGCGAGTGGCTACTTATGATTCATATCATTTTACACTAAACTTCTTGGACATTTTATTGAAACGGTTGGAAATTACATTTTTTAAAAGGATTTTCACTGAAATCTGCTTTTTTTAAGCGTGATGATTTAACGTATACATTGTTGGAAAGAAAGACTGTGCTTATTGTAAATTAATGATTTGACTTTATGTGTTTCTTATTGCTTATACCTGGTTTGTTTTCATTACTACTGAGTTGGCGTACTCACATTACTCCCTGCACCTTGTGTGCAGATCCAGGTGCAAGGGCAGAGTGAGCTGTCTATCTGTTCTAGAGACTTCTCGGAGATTTTGCGAGGTAGTTGCACGCGTCCGCAACCCTGCTCTCTCCTGCTTACTATTATAGAGTTTATTTTCCAGACTTGTATATTTTCTGTAGATGCTCTGACCAGTGACTCCGGGGTTTTGGGGTTATATTTTAAACATATAGTGTAGCTTTGTCTGTTTAAAAGGTAATTTAAATGAAACCTTTACGGGTTATCAGTTTAGAAATGTTTTAAATGAAAGATTATTTACGTTGAGTGTTAATTTGGCTGGCCTAGTTCCACGATAGGTGCCATCACGACTAGTTTAGATTTGGGGTCGTGACAAGTTTGTATCAGAGCCTAGGTTACATAGGACTCACCGGTCATGAGCAGGTGTAGTAGAGTCTTGCGGATTGGTACAGAGACGTCTGTACTTATCTTCGAGAGGCTGCAGAACCCTTAGGAAAAATTTCACATTCTTGAATTCTTGTTGTGCGAATCCATTTATTCAGACAAAAGCGTAACTCTTTGAATTCCTTTCATGTATTCGATTGCGCATGTGAGCGCTCGGTATCAGCTGAGCATAGACGATTTGTGATTCCCATGGGTGAGATGTGATTTTTAGCATATTGATAATGGGCCAGTCTGGAGGACTTCAGGCTGGATTTTGTCTGTGGCTTGAGTGCTGAGATTTTGTTTGTGCGAGCACGTGCATTTGAGGACTTATATGTCCGTTTGTGTGCTTATTGATGGGATTTGGTGACTATTGACTACGTGGTGATTGTGATTTGATGGTTAGATGTGTCCAGGGTGCTTGATTGTGACAAAAATGAATTGGGGGGAGATGTAGCAAGAACCATTGAGTATTTGACTTATGTCTTATGTTAGAATATGGCCTCGAGTTGCGAGTGTATTGAAGGACCTCTCGTGTAGCTTAGTTGTGGAGTGAAGTGGATTTTCCTGTTGTGTTCTGAGCTTCTGGTGATGTCTTTTGGGCTGACCAATGCCCCAACAGCACTCATGTATTTGATTAATGGTGTATTTCATCCGTGTTAGCACTCCATTGTTATTGTATTCATTGACGGCATCCTAGAGTACTCACGTAGCCAGGGGTAGCATATTTAGCATTTGAGGGTGGAATTATAAGGATTCAAGGAGGAGAAGCTCAAAGTTCTCCAAGTGTGAATTTTGGCTCAGTTCATTAGCATTCTTGGGACACGTGGTGTCCAGTGAGGGTATCCATATGGTCAGACGAGTGTGAGTAGAGCTTCCAGAAGCTCAAGATTTCCTCGACCACAACTTTGGTGTTAGTTCTGCCATCAGCTTTAGGTTCTTATACCGTGTATCTTGATTCCTCAAGGATAGGCATTTGTTGTGTTTTAATGCAGGAGGGTATAGTGATTGTGTGAGAGCTATGATTTTTGGAAGGGTATAGAAATGATATCAGTTTGAGGCTAAACAGGCGAGGTTACCTACCGCGGGGTGTCCTTAGGTTGTGTGACCCTTAGGTGGTTTTGTAGTAAGTACTCTTTTATCAGTAATTGATATATGTTGCAATTTGAGTTAGGTCGCTTGTGGAAGTTGGAATTGGCTATTACAATGGTGAATGCGAGATTTGCATACGATTTGGGATATTAGATTGGGTTGTGTCATATGGGCGTATGAAGGATTTAGTTGAATCTCACTGCAGTATGATGCAAGTGACAGTGTATGGGCATTGTGAGTTATTGTTTGTCTTGATCATTGGCTTTTAGCCAAGTGGGGGAGTCTATTAATGTTAAGTTGATTGCACGATTATGTGTTGTATTGGTCTCGGTTCGAGGTATGTCGAGGAATCAGTTATGACATGTGGAGGTGGAGTTTGGGAAGGGCTTGAGTAACAGAAATTTTGAATACAGGTTGTAATATACTCTATGGGTAATTGGGTTTTATTGAATTTATGAGTTTTTTTAGTAAAGGGTGCAATGTGTGCGGAGTAGGGATATGCTTGGTTGCTTCGAAGTGTGGATTACTTCCTAGTATGTAGGGGTGCAAATGGGGCCAAGTCGTACGGTCCGTTTGATCGGTTTAATTGAGAATGGCATAGAGTAGGTGACTCTCGAGAATGGTTCTGATGGTTCAAGGTTATATGTAACGATTGGAAATCTTCAATATGTGTAATTGGCTAGAAACTGAGATTTATGTTTGAGGGTGTAAAACATTATCATAGATTCTTCATATCAGTATCAGGAAGGTGAAGGTAATGGCTTTGGATTTGCAGGAAGTTTCTTCAGGGTAAGTATTTTGAATATGGTGCTTTTTGGGATATTTGATAGAGTATTTAGCAGCTTATGAGCCTTAGACGGTATGGTTTTATGCTGGGGTCTCATGTGGTGAGTCTTGGTTGAGGATTGAGGTATTATGGAAAGGAGAAGTACTAATTCAAAGATAATTCAGAAAGAACTTGGATAAATAGGACAACTTGGTAGTAGGTCGGATCGACATGGTAAGGGATATGATTAGTTCTTTGGGTGCTTATGAGGTAATGAGTTTTTACAGGTGTTTCTTGGCAATGTTCTTGGGTTTTGGTGACATCCGTAGCTTGGTTGAGATAGAAGGATTTAGTCCTGATGGTTTGGTGTTATACAAATGGAATTCAGATAGGTTTGGATGGTTTCTACTACGGTTAGAGATGTGTATTTTCTACCGGCGTGAGGAGAATGTGATGTATAGTGATTTTGCTTTTGGATGGGATCAAATGTAAAGTTCTTGACTAGTTGGGTGCGTAGTTGTTTGTGGCTCGGAAGGGATCATGAAGTTCTCATATTTATCATAGGATGGCGTGGCATATGCGGTATGTTTTGTAGAGTTGAGATTTGCATATGTGAGATCTCGGTTCAGTCCTAGAAGGAAGGTCAAATTTCTCAGGCAGCATTGGAAGTTTCAGATGACTAGGTAGATGATATCACCAATTGGGTGGCTTGATGAGGGTATACATTTCAGAAAGGTCAATATGTGGAGTTATGGGTGCTTCACCGGTATTTCGATGCTCTCTTGTTGGATCGACAACTAATATTCAAGGTTGCTTGGTGACACAGAGGAAATATGGGGGTATCCCTCGTGGAATGATTGAGTATTAGAGACATGTTATATGTTCGAGTGGTGGAGTTGGGATCAGATATGGTCATCGGTGCGCTTCATGAACTTTGAGACTGGGTGTTTTCATAAACAGATTAATTTGTGGTTGTGTATTGTGAGGATGCGAGCAAAGCTAGTCAGATGTTAGTATATGCCATGATTCAGTCATTAGGAACTTTCAGAGAGTTATCTATCTGTTGTGGGTGACCAGAGTTGATTTAGGGTTATTGGTAGGCCAGTATGGGTGTGTGTTCTACACCAGGTCGGAATTGTTGACTCTGAATTGCTATTGTCGAGGGATGTACCATTCGATTGTCGTTGAGTTTATTCATATACTGGAGTGATATATGAGTTACCCTTCGGTGTTGCGAGGAGTGGTGATTGTTGGTTATATGCACATATGATGCAGATTTATTTGGGCTTTATAGCGGGATTTGAGGAAAGTAAGTAATTGGGCATTGCGAGATTGAGACGTATTAGTTATGTTCCTTCTGATTCGGTAGGGCATGGCATTGCGTCATTTACTTCTCCGTGGTTATGGTGATTTACTTTAGGTACTAGACATCAAATTGCGCGTAGTTGATGATTTTGAGAATGGTGAATTGAGGTGTCTCATGTGGACCAGTGTTTGGATAGGGTCGCGCATTGCAACGATGTTATGTAGAGGTATGATCCTTTGGGTTAGATTCAAGTGTTCTGGTTCTATGATGTGTGATGGGTTCTCAGCATTATGTTGTGGTGGTACTGGTGAGCTTGCGGTATAGCTCTCTCATTTGAGTCATTTTTTCCATGATTTGAGTATATTTAGATTGTTTCTTATAAGTGTGCGGGTCGCACGGGTTGTGGCTTTAGATTGTATCTATGTGTCATGTAACTAGAGTAGTCGTGTTGGATGAAATGAGGTCATTGGGATCTAGAATGAATACTATCATATTCGATTTCAGCATGTTGGAAGGATAATATCGGGATTCGGCTTAAATATTTACTATGGTCCTTGCCAAAGGAAAGGGAGATCCATAACTGGTTGATCTGAGGAATGGTTATGACTTTCTGTTTGTTTCATTCATCATTGGCAGTATACGAAAGTGTTGGAATGAGGCTTTGGTTTGATAAAAGGTTTATTACCGGAATTGGGTTGTTTGAGCAGCTGCTGTGATTAGAAGTTATCGCTATGAGTGTTTGAGTTAAGCGTTATATCATGTGATTTTCATCTTGAATTGCGGTTATGGATTGATACATCGTGTTCAGACTTATTCAGTGTGTAGATGTGCGATTCTGATCTTATAGACAATTTCGGAAGTGGAAAATTCGTTCTAAGGTTATGGGCTAGGGTGAATTGTGAAATTTCACTTATGTTGTGTTACCGGACCTATATGGGATAGGGTGACATGGTATCACCCCCGGGTATGTTCATGGTAAGGTTACCCAGTGATTTGATTGTTTTCGGAACAACTTTGGGCACGCTCGAGGACGAATGTATGTTTAAGTAGGGGAGGATGTAACGACCCGACCGATCGTTTTGAGCATTTGCAGTTTGCTCGCCAGTTCTCGGGCATGACTAGCTTCGTATGATGTATTATGACTTATGTAAATTGTCAGTTTTGGTTTTCAGGATAATCAGAATAGATTTGGAAGAGCAATTCTCAGCTTGAAGCTTTAAATATGAAAGGTTTGACCAAGTTTTGACTTTTTAGTATTCGATCTCGGATTTGGATTTTTATGATTTGGTTAGCTCCATTAGGTGATTTTGGACTTGGGAGCGCGTCCGGAATGTGATTTGGAGGTCCGTGGTCAAATTAGGCTTGAATTGGCGAAATTGAAAATTTGGTGTTTCTCGGTCGGCAGTGGAAATTTTGATATCGGGGTCGGAATGAAATTTGATTTCGAGACTTCCGACATTTTTATAATGAATTATAGGAGTGATCTGGAAAGTTTGGTCTAATTTCATCAAGTCGCGATTGGGTTTTTGACGTGAAATATGAGTTAATTATTTAACAAGCGAAATGGGTATCGCACTGAGCAAATGAGCTCCGAATTGAGTTTCGATTGAAGGGCTATGTTCGTATTATTATTTGTGACTCATAGGAACAAGAATCATCGAATTCCGAGTTCGTATAGTGGAGTTAGATCCTTTTCAGTGAAAATAAATATTGCTGGTGCAACAGGATCTGGTGCGCACCTTTAGCGACTAGATTTGGCACTTTTAGCGACGGTATTTGGGCTTTTAGCGACCAGATTCATGTTTTTATTGAGCTGTCTTGTTTTTTTAGCTCATTTCCACATTTTGGACGAAAAGAACGCGGCTTGGGGCGATGTTTGAGCGAGAAGTCATGGGAAATCTTGAGGTAAGTCACTTGTGATCATTTCTACTCCATAAT